>JANIJG010012177.1:8337-61057 GCA_024611175.1 Megaceryle torquata
AAATTCTACAAAAAACATTAAAAAAAAAAAAAAAAAAAAGAAGAAGAGAAAGTAGAAAAGAGTAGGAGCAATGTAGAGAGTGAAATAGTTTACCTGTTAATTTAACAAGATGCCTAAACTGACAACTGCATATTGAATGCTATTCTGATACTATTGTATTTGATCTATACAGAAGCATCAGAAGGAAACAAGGAATGATAATACTGGGAGGCTCCCTGCTGCAGACGACAGGCATCTCCATCTGCCAACCTGACCTGCTATCTATGGCACATCTATGGCAATTAGAGCATGTAAAAGCAGCTGTAAGAACTGAAGAACAGTCAGAAGTAGGTATCAGTGAAGATACGCTCAAGCAGGTTAAAGGAAAAGTCACTGAACAGAGATAAGACTTTTCCATAAGCATCACCAGATCTGTTACAGAGTTAGTGAAATTATACAAAATAAAACTTAAGTCTTGTGGACTATTCAAGTTAAATTGGTCAATAACTGAAACATAAATTTAACATATTATTATACCAAAGCAATAAGAAGAGAAAATGGAATCCCATTATCACCCAGCTTTATCTTTATGTGCCACTATTACAGAAGTTCAATCTAGCAATAGTAATGAAGAGCATTTCATTTCTAAAAGACTTTATACAGGAACCTCAACTTACTATTTTGTACAGGTATGTGAAAAGTATGCTCAGAGCAGCTGTTTAATCATAGCAACAAGCATGCAATGGATTAGGCAGATATAACCCTTAGAAACAATCACTTTCTTTCTTTTTTTTTTTTTTTTTTTTTAGATTTTCAGTGTTTTGAAAGGTTTGGAACACTGATTTGGTTCTTATCCTGTTGCTAAAACATTAAATCCTTGAGGGCACAGTAAACTTTTTAATTTCTGTAACCAAGGTGAAACTTTTAAGTGTTTCTCACCTCTGTACCATTCCCTGGAGAACTGGTGTCAGATAGCAGCTGAATATCCGGGAAAAAATCACGTGTTTGTAAGGTGTCAGGCTTCAGTGACAGAGACACAACTGGATTCCTTTGTGGAAATGGCACTGCCTCAGGAAGCACCCATGTGACATATAGATATGTCTGAACTGAGTTACCCTATTAAAATAACTGACTTAATGACATAGGAATTAATTTTTTTTCTCTATTAATAAGAAAATTATCAGAAAATGTGTGTTAAAAGCTTGTTTTCTGTGCCATCTACAAAAACTGTTACAGGTATCACTTAGCTCCAGCTTGCTTTCTATCACCTGCTGTTATATTAGAAGCTGTCTGGCTGTGGAGTTCAGAACTTTTCATTTTATTAAGTTTCACTACCCCCATAAAGTAAATTGTCTCTTCAGTTAGCACTGCTTATTTTATTAGCATTGCTAGTCTACAGTTCCTATCTATCATACCATTAAAACTGGTGATTGTTCAACTGTGAGAAAAAGACACAGTTCAGCCATGGCCCCAAGTCATTGATTCCTCCCCACTGTGCCTAGAGGCTACTGGGAGTTACCTTGATAGTTTTACTAACTAGAACAAGTTCACTTCAGTATCTAGTGGCTGCTTTGATATTTCTGTCTATTTTGAGAAGTGTTACTGAAATGAGCTCCTTAGATTTTCTACCGTTTTCACAGATGTCTTGAAGTCCAGAATGAAGCAATGATTAAGATTTTAGTAAATCTTATGATATTGTTTATCAAATAGGAAATATCTTGGAGGAAGGACTAAATATTCAGAGATTTAAAATAAATTCCAGCAAAAGATAATCTGGTTTTGGAGTGATACTCAAGTTTACCTTGATAATTACTATATTCAGGGCTTCTTGAAAAGCTAATAATAATAAATACATGTATTTCTCATTATAACTGAAACATTAGTATTAAAAAGTAGTTATGTAATTATGTGAAACAGTATTAATATACTTAGATTCATAAAGACTTGGAGGACATTCAACTCCTCACCAACCTGTATGTCAAGGGATACATTTAAATTGAATGAATGATTTACCAATTTCAGAAATAACACTGGGGAGCAATTGGTGTGATGTAGTATTTCATAAAAATCTGAATATTAAAATTAAACCCTGTATAAAGCAGCTTTTTATTAGCAGAAGGTTCAAAAGAAATTATTTACCAAGATGAGAGCATGTATGGGTTTTTTTCCCCCTAAATGTATCATCGGTGTAGTAAAACTTATTACTTCTCTCCACAGCCTTTGTTCCCTTGCACATAATGGATTGCAAGTTTTGGAAGGAGAATTCTGTCCCGAGGAAAACATTCAAATTTGAGGAAGAAAATTCTACAGAAACAGTTTGTCTGAAAAATGCAACTACAATTATTATGAGCTCCAAATGCATCTCGTTAATTTTAGATTAAGGGAACACAGAGTAGACTCTCAAAATAAATCCAAGCAAGTCAGTCTGATTTATTACTGTCTTGTTTCTTTGTATCAGTTCTTTATCAGTCACTGTCTTAATCCAGTAATTTTAGCCAAAATTTTCTCTGATATTGAGGTTTTTTTGCAGGATAATACTAAGATCACCTACTCTGCATAGAGGGAAAATACACCAAGAGGGATATTAGGCTATGGTTGAAGAGCTTCAGAGTGACCTAAGTGTATAGGCCTGGGGCCTCTGGGATTTCTTGAATGGAATCCTGAGTCATAAAAGCTTCCAATTAGTAAATATTAAATAAAAAATTCTTATTTTAGCTTGAAAATAAGGAGCCACCAAATTAAATTAGAAAAAAAAAAAATAGAAGGTATATTTGAAAAACCTGAATGATTTTAATCTTTCCACTCTTGTCCAAAACAAGAAGTACATGTTGACTCTTATTAGCCTTCAGATAAACTATCTTCAGCAGATGACACTCGTCTTTGCTGTGCTGGGTCAAAGGCGAGGCTTTAACTTCTTGGCCACTTTCAAACTCCCAAATTTTCACTGTTCCTACACACAGATGACAAAGATGTATACAAGAAACTCTCAGCAATAACCTGTGCTTCAAAGTCAGAAACTTGAACTGGAACAAAGAAAGAAAAAAAAAGAAAATCTAATTCAAAGTTCAGAGATAGGTGATCGGTCTTCCAAAAGCTGCAATAGTGTGTGTGTTTCTTAAGAAAACAGCCTTAGAGATACAAAACTTTCCAGAAAACACCTTCACCATGAGCCCCACCATTTCTCCATGTCTGTTTTATGCTGCAGCCCAGGATAAAAGACCACTGCCTACCTTACTTTGTTTCTGAACTAGTGTCATCAGAGAGAAAGCAGAGTGCAGGCTGTCAGGCAGAAGACTTTAGGTCTTCTGAAGAAGAAGTAGAAGAAGCAGGTCTTCTGAAGAAGTAGCAGAGGGGTGTGGTTTCTGGACTTGCCCCACAGAGCTAGTGGGGAAAATGAGCTACAACATTATCTTAAGTGATGCAGTTATTGCATATGACTTAACTTTAGTAAGAATTTTTAGCATTTACCATCTGTTATGTTCTTAAGATATGCTCTCATAAAGGATGCAGTCTCTGCTTTCAAGTATAATAAACAAGAAACATTACCCAGTATGCTGTGCAGAAGAGGCCATTTCTTTATGTGTTGCACCTTTCATATATTTCATATATTTTAATATTTGAGGTGTGTACTCTTGAACAGTTGAATGTGAGAATTATTCAGTCATGTTATCAAATTACAAAATTATTAGTTTGCTACAGAATTCAGTGTAGCACCTGTGTAATGTTGTCATGTTACATAAAACTGATGACCCTAAATAACATGTGACAAAATTCAGAAACATGTAAATATAAATATTTACACTATAAAATTTAGCTTAGATGCTACAAAATTGAAAGTCTACCCTTCTCTGTCTGCAGCTATTAGGTTACAGATCTAGGTCCTACTTCCTATGAGGATACATCTTTTCAGACCAAAAGCTTTGAAGATAGTCTTCCAGAGAACAGTAAGTTACCAAAGAACCACAGACCAGGCAGCTAAAAATAACCTATGCATCACTTATCAAATAAAACCCAAATAAGACACCCTACCCCTCTCCCCCTCCTTTTCCTTAGCTTGACAAATGTGTGTACATTCCTTTCTGTGTATAATTTCTCCTGCCTTGGAAGAAAGCCAAAACTAATTCTTCTGTCACAGAGACAATCAAGGTAAAGAGTTCTGTCTGCTCATATAACATGTCATTTTAAATAAATGTAATAAAAATGTGGTAATTCTTCAATTGCCTTACCATCATGTGCCCCAGTAGCAAGGTAAAACCCCTTTACTTCAATAGCTGCACAGGTTACTTCAGTATTCAGTCCATGCGCATCTTCAATCTGATATATTTGATATCCTGTTTCTAGGTCCCAGACCTGAAGAAATAATATGATAATTATTTGTACTGCATCCTATAAAACTCATCACACAATGTGTTCTAGAATGTTTCCAAGAGCAAATTTTCATATCGCATGAAATAGGTTGCTGGTGAAGGGCCTGGAGAACAAGTCTTACAAGGAGCAGCTGAGGGAACTGGGGCTATTTAGTCTGAAGAAAAGGAGGCTGAAAGGATGTTGCAGGTGCTGGTCTCTTCTCACAAGTAACTAGTGACAGAACAGGAGTGAATGATCTGAAGTTGCAGCAAGGGAGGTTCCAACTGGACATTAGGAGAAATTTTTTCACTGAAAGGGTTGTTAGAAATGGAAACAGGCTGCCCAGCTAGGTGGTTGAGTCACCATCCCTGGATGTGTCTAAAAGCCATACAGATGTAGTGCTTGGGGACTTGGCATAGTAGGCTTAATGGTTGGACTCAATAATCTTAAAGGTCTTTTCCAACATAGATGATTATATGCTAATAACACAGTACCATGTTCTTTTACTGAAATACTGGTGTAATGTCCCTGAAAGTGTCCCTCTTGTCAGAAGAACCATTCTGGCAAAAGGAGGCTCTATTTAGCATGCTATCAGAAAGACCCTTGTTGGTTCAGAGAGACCATTGTTAAATATAATGAATTTTTACAATGCAAAAGCAAAGAAATTTAACTAAAAATAATGGCTTAAGCTGTAATTTCTATGCTGAATATCAATATAAGGCTTCTCATAAACATTTGGTCCAAAAATGCAGGAACAACTATATCTGATCATTATCTAATCCTTTTGGGAATTTAAGCAATGCCTTATAGTGAAGTACCAGTACAAAGTTTGATTGCTGTAGTGAGATAGCTCAGATTCAACTGGATTTATGAAGTAGCCACTCATACCATAATGCACTGTCTGGATCTGATTTTCTGCAGCACCAAATGCCCCAAACTCTTGTAATTGTAACGGTGGTGCAGCCATCATAGTCTAAGGAAAGCAGGGTTCAAAGTGAGAAAAAACACCTTTACCAAGTGTATAGAATGAACAAACCTTTATAGAAACAAGCCTTTCTTTACAGGAGTGGTGTGCATCACCATCTGGCCCAATGACAGATGATGCCTCTCCCTACAAATCTTGCCATCTAACCCCATCAACAGTTGATGAGAACTGCAGGTTCTCAGTACCTCTAATGTTCATTGTCACACTGTGAATTACACCAGTAATGATACATTTTATTCAGCTGTGGGTTTGCTGACACTTGCATGGCAACTATTCTTTAGTGGTTCAAATGCTAATGGTAAAGTTAATAGGCAAGTTTAACCTTTTAATTAATGTTTCAACACAAACAGAGCTATGATAGAAGTGATCTCTATCACCTTGTTTTTCTTGTTAACTGGCTATTATATTCAACACTCCTCCCTCACTGTATGACTTGAAATCTTTAAGATTCAGAACAATGTGTTCTAGGAAATTAATCGAATGAGAAAAAGATCTAGAGAAGGTCAGCAAATTGGCTGCAGAACTACAAACCAAACAGAAGCAGACCAGATGATTAAGAAGCAAAATAAGAGGATAAAAAGACAGGTTTTCTAGTTTCAGCACACTGTACATGCCAATGAAACTTCAATTTTAGCGACGGAATCTTTTTATCTGAAAGCAGCGTCTTTTACAGACACCCATTTTACAGAGTGACTTTTTTCATGTTTTATAGCAATCCATAGAATGTCTAAAGTACACATTTATACTGTAGTAAGCTGTGTCAGACTCAAGCATTTCCTAAACTTTAAAGAGAACCCTCTCAGATATGCCTTCTGAATTGAAGAATAATGTGTATGAATTTGTTGATTGGATGCACAGTTTGACATCATGACAAATTTTCCTCTGTAGCCTACTAAATATCCAACAGATCTTCATTACTATTGCTGTACTTGCAAGAATCCATTGCTGGAACAGGTGGAGTGTACTTGTTCAGCCAAATGAAATAAAATTACAACCTCCAAAGCCTTGTTCAATCTGCCTGGTGCTTGCAGTGCAATTATGCCCATGCGGGTCAAGGAAGTAGTTATCTGAGAAAAGTAATGCTGATGAATCCATATAGTTTATTCATCATGCCTACCACTCCCCTGGAGGATTTGAGCAGAAAAATAGTGACAAAACACTGAATAACAAACAGGAATCACTTATCTAATTGCCCAGGAACTTAGTTGTATTAAAAAAAAAAAGGTAAAAGATAAGACTCTTCCTTTCCAGTTTACATGGTGACACCTTACACTCACCTTCAGTATTGACTCAGAGCAGATAGTGAGAACCTGGTGAAGAGCCCTGTTGTAAACCAGAACATTGATGCTTTTCTCATGTGTCTGTGGCATCTGTCTCATATTCTGTATCATATGAGTTAGGGGATAAATATCAATGACAGCTGAACCTGCACATGGTGAGAATGATATACATTTTGTACATGGTACCAGGTACTTTCCCTGAATGTAAAAAGAATTTTTGTAAACCATGGAGTTTGATTACTTCTGAAAAGAATAAAGATTATGGTCTATTTCTTAAGAATATCTGTTCTCTAAACTAGAAAACATTCACAGATGCTCCCCACAAAGCACCAGTTAAACAATGGCTAAGCATTTACTTGCCTTAAGCAACCACCTGCCCACCAGTGATGGGATTGATACCCTGACTACAAATCATTAGGAGCCATAAGTCCTCCAGTCCCAGAGTAACCCAAATAAATAAAACTCTAATTGGCAGCTGGATCACTAAAATAAATTCTGGTATCCACTTTCTTAGAAGTAATTCTATCCGCAGGCAATGACAATGTCTTTCCAGTACCTTCCTTTATACAGCACTGCAGGTCTGAATGATGTTTTCCAGACACCTTCCAGTGCTCTCAGTCAGAAGGGTTGCAAAGACAGAAAGGCAGATGGGGACACCAAGACAAAGAAAGGACAAGGTTTTTACAATGCAGGCTCACAAGCCAAGCTACACATGCAGCCTCCTATTGCAGTTCCAGTATTACTACAGTTCTATGAGCAGAGCAGCAGCAGTCAGCAGTGAGTAATGCAGCAAAGGGTGAAACTCCCTAATCCTTGGCATAAACCCAGGCATAGAGGCCATCAGCTTGGGAAAAGGCACAGAAGGAAAGCTATGGCAGTATTCAAATGAAGCATGAAGGTGAGCCATGATTTCTGGATTTTAGTGAATGAGTAACTGAAAATCTCCACTGTAAAGCCAGGTACATAGCAAGGAGAATTAATTTGCCCACATATATATAGCTTTAGTCTCTTTCCCTCTTTAGCAGCAAGGAGACATTCACCTAGCTTTCTAATGGAATCATTAACAGAGTCCAAGACCAGATTTTTTGCAGATTTTAGGCACTGCTCCAATCATTGTTTGTAAGGGAAAAATTACCTCATTTTGTCAAGGATTTATCCATGTAAAACCCCTACATTACTAAGCCTTGAAAATCTCACTAACTGAAGTCTGAACTGAAGATCACAGCTGCATCCTTTAGTAATTAAAAATCTTTAAAAACTAGATTTATGGGTATTCTAGGTAGACCTAGAAACTGAAGTTTCTTAAGCTTTGCAGTGCTTATCAAATATCTAAATACATATAACAATTTGTGGACTCTAGCCCAATGTATATATTTAGGCTTCTAGAGCAAGTTGGCACAAAGATTCAACAGAAACTACCAGATCTTTGAAAGCAAAATGTTTCTCAATCATCTTCTCAGATTTGACAAGCTTTGCAAGCTTTATGCCTTGTTCCTAGGACAGAAAAAGCTGTCTCCAAAGACAATGACTTTATTTGCTTGATATGTCTCAGGCCTCTATTACCCCAGAATAGGCTCAAAGCTGGTTTTTCTTCAGTGACTACATCTCGGAGGCAGACAAATCCTGACAGTTTCCAGAAGCCTTAGATGCAGAAGGCCAAAATCCTTAGTGGCACCTGTGAAGCTCTGGTCCCTTGGAGGTTCCAGGTTCCCTGCTACGGAGTCAGGAAACAGAGCCTAAAACCTTGGGAGCAGCTTCTACAGTATTTTAATCCTGATCTATTGGACAGTATATCTGTTCACACCACAGATTGTGGATTTTCTGTAGCTACTGAGTTAAATAAGGAGTATGAGTACACTTGTGAGCACTCCACAGAGATTATACTTCGCTACTTTGATCTCCAAATGTTTGGAGTGTTCTAGAGGAATAGTTAGGGGAAGATCAGTAGCTTACTAGCTTCCAAGAAATGACAAGACTACACAACATATCTGTAGTTTTTCTAAGGAAGGCTCACCTTGCCTTTAGAGAAGTCTTTCGCATTTCCTCTGATTCCTGCTGTTAATTTCCATGCTGCATATTTTCATACATATTTCTATACTGGAATTAGCACCATATATGACAAGATCCACTTTAAAACGGTCTTAATATGCAAACACCCTTACCTCCCAGTATTCTGTGCATCTCATATACCTTATTCCTATACTCAACTTCAGTGGTACACACTCATAAAGGAAATTGCATTCTAGAAGAAAGAGCATGCTCTCACACATCAACTGCAGTAACATACCAGTGATAAGCATGCCACGATCATTGTCAAATACCATGGAAAAGCTCTCCATCTCTCCAGGACTGCCTTGATTGTCGTGGAAGACCTGGAGCAGTGAAAGGGTCTGTATATCCCACACTCTAAAAATCTAGAGGGAGAGAAAAGGGAGAAAATCTAATACTGTATAATGACTGTATTTTCAATTACTTTTTGTTTCTATGATAGTAATATTATAACCTCCAACGAAAATCACACTGTTAAGCATGGTACATCCCAAAATAAGGAAGACAAATACGAAAGGTATCTTTATCCCCATTTTACCAAGGAAAAAAAAGGCACAGAAAGGACGAGTTTTGTAATCTTGACCTGACAAGTCCATAGCAGAACTAGATGTCCTGAGAATTTCTTCTCAATGACAAGATGACTCCATTGTGTCATACTTTGCAGTCGTGTGCACACGACTACCTTGAACTACCTTTCATAGACAATGCCAATAGTTTAAAAGCTTGTATTTGAACTGGACAATCAAATGGTGTTCAGCAGTAAAAAGATAAACTTCAGAGGGTTCTGGATAAAGGAATTCCTGAAATCTTTGACTAACAGCAGATGTTTCAGAAATTCAGGATTAGTACACACTGCAGTTTTTACACATTCTCAGTCATTGCTTAGCATCCAGGAAATATCCTGAAGGCTCATTACTATACAAGTAGACCCACTATTACATAGAACCCACTTTGATTTCTTTCCAGCATTCCTCTATGTTTGTGAAAACAAATGTAACCTTATATATTACCAGGTTAATGGTACTGTCTGAGGAAGTGATTTGAAACATTCATCATTTTGAACTTTGCCAAATGACTGTCTCAATAAACCACTGGTTATAGTACCATCTGCTGCACCTCATGGTATTAATAAGCTTAGAGCTAAATCCTCCTTGCCTTATCCTCACAAGTAATCCCATTGACATCAGTTTGTTCCTAAGTCTTCTAATAACTACAGGGAGTTGTCGTATTTTGCAGGATCACCTTCAGGGATCACAAGACACAGAACAGCACTCTCTGCAGATAACTTACTCTATTAAGTAACACAGCAAGCAGAGCTGCATTTTGACCTCTGCTTCATGTCTGGTGATTTTTGTCTTTGAGGGCTCAAGTATTCTGTATGAATTTGTAGAAGTTTTCACTTAGACCATGGGGCCTTCAGTGACCCCATGAAAGAGTTGAACAGTGTAGCAAATAAGGGCAGATAAGCACTTCAACAGAAAATCAGCTTTAATTGTTGCTTACCCTTCCTGTCTATACCTCAAGTGAATGCTGTGGCTCGTGCAAATTCTTTCAGCCCCTAGAGTGGTTGGATTTTGCATTTTTCATAAATTGTTATAAAGACTGACTGCATCATTATGCTGTAAAACTGAAGAAAGCCATCTGTCTTTTTTAAAAAACCCACATTTTCTTTAACTTATAAAATGTATTAGCAGGATGTGAGAGTTTGGAAGCAGCAAAAGAAAGTTACTGTTTTCTCTTGGGAGTTGTCGAGATATTTTATTTAGAGCAATGGTTTAAGGTCACTGTCTTAACTAGCAATAATTTGAAGGGATTGTCTTTTGCGGGATGGGAGAGGGGGGCAGTGTCAGCAAATCCTGGAATTCCTTAGTCCTTTTCTCAGTTAATTAGACAGAAAGAGGCAAAAGAGGATACACTTCTTCCAAAGTCAAACAATGGTTCCACAGTGGCCTTCTCATAACCCAGGAGTTAAGTGTTCCCGAGACTCAAATTTAATGCATTGAGAACATGTAAAATATTTACCAGTTTTGTCTTGCCCTCTTTCCCATCTTTGTTCATCTCCCTTTGCTCTTCTCATTTTAGTTGGTAAAATGAATCTGCTCTTTGTCTGTGTCTGTGTGTGTATTAAGAAAAATAGAAGTGAGGAGTATTGCTGTTTTTACATGCTCATAGAAAAGGTTTTAGACAAGACTGAAAAGATAGCTCAGGGTTTTTTTATGTGTTCTGAGTTTTAGAGCTTGAAGGAAGGTGGTGCTTGAGAGAAAAGTGTGTATGTATGAAAATATACACTTCTGAATTTTTTAAGGGATCTGAGAAGGCTTTGACAAGAGCTCCCACTGAATTCTGGAGGTATTTGTTTATAAATTTTGCTTCCTGTCTGTGGAAAATCCACCTGTAACTATGTGGTTTTTCCATTGGATTGCAAAATGAAAGAAACAAGAAGTTCACCTTAGAACAGAGGGAAGTCCTGGAGAGGACTACGGAGTAGTTTGCTGATGCTGTTGCAGTCTAGATAGGAAAGAAAGGCGGCATGTGTTCCTCTAATGCCTCTCTGTGCCTGTTATACTGACTGTGTGAAGGAAGCTGGCCTTCAATGTGGGAACACAGACAAGAATCCTCACTCTGCTAACCCTTCAAAGAGGTATATCTGTGGGGCAAGGCCAATTCTGCTAATACCCAAGCTGAACCAACAAGTTTTTATTAATGTAGGCCAGTGTTGTAGGTATAATGTTGCTGTAAGTATAGCACAGCTTTTCCTGTAAGGTGGGAAGAAAGAAAGAAGTTGTTTCCAAAGCACTTGAAGATTCTTCTCTCTGTAATCCTTCTCCCTAATATGTTTTGTTTACTTGTATATAGTCTGTATTCTGTCATCTCAGAAGACATGATCTAGAAGCATTTTGCCACAGAGAATATGTTTTCAGATGTCATTTGGCAGGCTGCTGTGGGAAGTTCTTCAATAAATAAGTAGAACAGTAATGTTACTTTACCAAAATGTTCCTGAGGCACTTCCCCCTAGTCACCTCCTAATTTCTAAATAAGCATGCCTTTTGTTGCCACTCTTCATGCATGAACTCATGCACAGTCATGTGTGGTGATGCAGATGAACAGCAGTGACATTATATCTTGAAGCCATGCTGGTGATGCCTTGTGTGGGAGTTACTCATGTGGAACAGTGGTTTATGTAATCTCCCCATACCTGCCCAAGGGCTGGGAAAGGAAGAAGGGCAGGAGGAAGGGAAGAGATTTATGAATGCTGTGATGGGTCCAGGTTTTTGCTGTCACTTTAAGTTACTGCATTTTCTTAATGTAGTTCTGGTATTAATAGCTGAACAAGTAGTCATAAGTTATGCAAGAGGCTCTTACGTTCACTCATCCTGCAAAATCATCTTTTCTTTTTGCTTTGATGAGATGTCAAATTTGTTTCAATTGTTGGCCAATTTAACTTGAATAGTCCATGAGATTATTAGAATTGTTTGTCTTTGGTTTTCTTTTGTATAGTTTCACCAACTCTGTAACAGATCTGGATGATGTTTATGGAAAGGCCATTATATCTCTGTTCAGTGACCTAGTCTTTTCTTATGGCTGTTTTTATGTGATTTAATTGTGACTGTGCCAGAGTTGAGCTTGGAGATCTACGTGCAACATTGTCCTACCTTTCTCAATTTTCATCACCAACCTGTCTTGCTCTTCTTGCTCATCTATTGTAAGTTGGATGAACAGTTTAATAATTTTTTTTTATTCAACCAGTTTTCTTTTTTCAAGCCTTCTCACTGCCTATTTCTCCTTTTTTTGTATGCTTTAGAAATTACATGTCTGAGTAAACTCCTGAATATAATTAGAACTCTACCAAAGGAACAAGATGGACATGACTCAGTACTGTCTCAGCAAATATTTAATCTCCATAAGAAGTGATTTTAAGTAGTTTCCTTCTGAGTTTTAGTAAAAACAAGCAAAATACTCAGGCGAAATTTTCTTAAAATCCGGAAACACTTCATGAATTTCTCTCTGGTGGCAAAGGTGATCTGTTTAAACACTGACTGATGTATCTGTTTCTTCCCTTCCTTTTCAGAATTTTCTGGATCCACTGTAAATTCCTTTAAAATCAGGTTACTGATGGAAATTCCTATAATCTCAAAATCTGTGTATCTCCCTGAATAATTTCCATCCATTACAATCTTCCTTATTTTTGTTCTGCATACAGTAAACAGTCTTCTATTTGGGTTTGGGTTTTTTTGGCAGCAGTGTTTTATTCTATGCTGATATACTCTTTTAAGTGACAAAAAGATAAATACTTCAACATTTTATAACATCCAGAGTAATAAATATTCATTCTCAATTGTATAGTATGTATCTTTGAAAGAGATCATTCTTGGCAACTACAATCAACTTTTTATAACATGAACATATGCACAAGTGAAGTCTTCCTCATTATCAAAAGCATTTTTAAGGACAGAACATACTGCCTATGAATTATAATGGGCACATGCTCTGTTCGACAGAAAAATAATAATTTTCAAAATTAAGAAGGGAATAGGGTATGGTCAGGAAAGCTCTAATAGTAAAAACTTGTGGGTTATGTTTCAGACTATGATTTACTGTGTGTCATTTGGGAACCACTTGCTTTCTTTGTTTATAGGTATAAAATAATTTTTTTTCCTGAAATATTTATATATTTTAAAATTTTTTAAAAAGTTTAATCTTTTATACGATCACATGGACAGACACAAGTGGTGCTCTGCAGATGTAAAATTATCTAATCCCAAACTCACAGAGAAAATGTCTCTTTTTTAGGTTTTCAAACATCTCTGTATTCAAAGATGAGTAACATTACTTCACTGAATTTTATGGAACTGAATTTTCTGAGTTCTCAACAGTTAATTTGATAGTAGCCATTTTCTTTATGAGGTCAACAAATTGCTCTCATTTTTTCCTCAGGGTTCCTCCCATCAGATTTCTAGCTTGGTATTAGACAAGATGAGCTAAAAGCAATTCCTTTGCAAATCAAACGTCTTTAATGATATTCTCATCCACCTTGCTTCTACCAGTCCCCAGCGTTTCTAGGTTAGTAGCACCCTCACTGTGCTGAATTTAAGTTACACATCAGATAGTAGTTTCTAGCGCTTCCAATATAGGACTGGCTGGAACTCATTTACTGGGGCATAACTTGTTAATGGCCTTAACAAGTATCTTATGTCATTAAAATTTTTATGAAATTATATGTAAGTGATGAATTGAGCTCTACTTTAATTTTTCTGGGTTATCTCTTCTGAGTTTTTCTATGGCATCAGTCATGGTGCTATCACACCAGTCAGAAAGAAAAAACAGTAATATCAAAATGAACTTCCAGGCTTGCTGTCCCAATTCTTCTTGCTTATTTTTCTGTTACAGTCCTCATCTGTTATGGACAGATGCTCAGGCTGGTTTCAACAGGTGAACTGTCTTTCCATAATGGGCACGTTAATGTATCAACAAAGCTGCTTTTACCTGTGGGTGAATTAAGTAGGTTTTTAGGAATGCAGTGTGAGAATCTGCATCCAAGCTGTCTGCTGCAGACATCTTTGGACTTGGACCTACCTTTACCATATTTGTCACAATACACAATATACAAAGAAACGACAGTGGATTTCCCTAGGATTTTTCATAAGATTGGTTTTTTCCCTCGTCAGATCTCCCCAAAAAATTGCTATTTTAGAGAAATAGCAGCCCAGCCCCCAGCTACACAGTGAAGCACACACAGTCCAGGAAGTTCCTGCAGTGTATTGATGATAACTTTCTGATGTAGGTGGTGGAATAGCCAACAAGGAGAGCTGTGCTGCTGGACCATGTACTCATGAACAAAGAAGGTCTGGTTGGGGATGTTGAAGGTTGGGGGCAGACTTGGTTTCAGTGATCATGAGATGGTGAAGTTCAGGATCCTACGTGGAAGAAGTAGGGCAATAAATTGGATTGCAACTCCAGACTTCAGGAGAGCTGACTTCAAAGACCTTCTTGGAGGATTTCCATATGTTAGGACTCTAGAAGCTAGGAGAGCCCAAGAGAGCTCATTAATATGCAAGCACATCGTCCTTTAAGCTCAAGATTGGGGCGTCCCTATGAGTAAGAAATCAAGCAAAGGAGGCAAGAAGCCCACATAGATGAGCAAGAAGCTTCTAGGAAAACTGAAAGGGAAGAAGGAATTTTACAGTATGTGGAAAAAGGGACTGGCCATTTTGAAGGAATAGAGAAAAGTTGCTGGAGTATGCAGGGATTCAATGAGGAAAATTAAGACCCACTTGGAATTAAATTTGGCAAGGGATGTCAAAGACAACAGGAAGACCTTCTTCAAGTACATCGGTAGCAAAAGGAAGACCAGAGAAAATGTGGGCCTGCTGCTGAGTGAGGTGGGTACCCATATGACAAAGGATACAGAGAAAGTGGAGTTACTGAATTCCTTCTTTACTGCAGTCTTTACTGATAAGGCTGTCTCTCAGGAATCCCAGTCCCTGGAGTTAAGAGAGAAAGTCTGGAGAAAGGATGACTTTCCATGGGTTAGAGGATCAAGTTATAGATCATTTAGGCAAGCTGGACATCCACAAATCCATGGGTCCTGATGGAATGCACCCACGAGTGCTGAGAGAACTGTCTAATGCTATTGCTAAGCCACTCACCATCATCTTTGAAAGATCATGGAGAACAGGCAAGGTGCCTGAGGAAAGCCAGCATCACTTTAGTCTTCATAAAGGGCAAGATGGAGGACCCAGGAAACTACAGGCCAGTCAGGCTCACCTCCATCCCTGGAAAGGTGATGGAATGGCTCATTCTGGATGTCATCTGTAAGCATGTGGAGCAAAAGAAGGTTATTTGGAATGTTCAGCATGGAGTTACCAAGGGGAAATCATGCTTGACCAATCTCATAGCCAGCAGGCTATGATGACATAACTAGCCAAGTAGATGAAGGAAGAGTTGTGTCTACCTCCACTTCAGCAAGGCTTTTGACACTGTCTCGTATAACATCTTCCTAGTTAATCTTAGGAAATAGAGATAAGTGGACATGAGATGGATTGAGAACTGGCTTAATGACAGAGCTCAGAGGGTTGTGATCAGTGGTGCAGAGTCTAGTTCGAGCCTGCAGCTAATGGTGTTCCCCAGAGGTCAGTATTGGGTCCAGTTTTGATCAGCATACTCATCAGTGATCTGGATGAAGGGATGCAGTGTTCCCTCAGCAAGTTTCCTGATGTTACAAAACTGGGAGGAGTGGCTGACACACGAAATGGCTGTGCTGCTATTCAGCAAGACCTGGACAGGCTGGAGAGTTGGGCAGAGAGGAACCTAATGAAGTTCAATAAGGGCAAGTGCAGGATCCTGGACCTAGAGAGGAATAACCACTGCACCACTACAGGTTAGGGATTGACCTGCTGGAAAGCAGCTCCATAGAGAAGGACCTGTGAGTCCTGGTGGACAAGTTAATCATGAGCCAGCAATGTGTCCTTGTGGCCAAGAAGGCCAATGGTATCTTGCAGAACATTAAGAATAGTGTGGCCATCAGGTCAAAGGAGGTTCTCCTCCCCCTCTACTCTGCCCTGATGGGGGAGTATAGTGTCCAGTTCCTGACTGCCCAGTTCAAAAGAGATAGGGAATTACTGGAGACAGTCCAGTGGAGAGCTACAAAGATGATGAGGGGACTGGAACCTCTCTCTTACAAGGAAAGGCTGATAGACCTGACTCTGTTTAGTGTGAAGACTGAGAGGATCTCATCAATGCTTATAGATATTTAAAAGGTGGGTGTCAAGAGGATGGGGCCAGACTCTTTTTAGTGGTGCCCAGTTACAGAAGAAGGGGCAATGGCCACAAACTGGAACACAGGAAGTTCTATCTTCACATAAGAAAAAACTTCTTTACTGTGAGGGTGACTGAGCACTGGAACAGGCTGCTCAGAGAGGTTGTGGAGTCTCCTTCTCAGAGATATTCAAAACCTGCCTGGACACGTTCCTGTGCATCCTGATCTAGGCAAACCTGCTTTGGGCAGGGGGGTTGGACTAGATGATCTCCAGAGGTCCCTTCCAACCCCTACCATTCTGTGATTCTGTGATCACCTAAGAAAAGCCACTGAGATCTCAACTGAATGAGAAAGTTAAGGAACAGCTGACAGAAGATGCCCTCCAGGTACTGTAGCACAGGAAGCAGAACCATTCATGTGAAATCTTTGTCTGAGATGCAGCTCTCTTATCACATTCAATTGAATATTTCATGGGTTCATCCTGATGTGTTTTAAGGGCTTACATTATATGGAGCATTTAATCCAGAGATTCAACAACTTTTGCCAATGCCTACAACACTCCCAGTACTGATGGGAGCATTGTGCTGAAATATGTTTCTGTGTTAAAATCCCAATTAAAAATTCAGCCCTACCTTTTAAAAACACAATTGAATGAATACAAATATCTTTGTAGGTTGCCAGGACCATTTCTGGATGGGTTTGGAAAACCTCCAATAATGGAGACTCCACAACCTCTCTGGTCAGCTTGTGACAGTGGTTAAAGAAGTAAAGTAAAGTAAAAGAAGCATTTCCTGATGTTCAGACAGAACCTCCTGTGTTTCAGTTTTCATTGCCTTGGGTTCTGTCACTGAGTGCCACTGAAAAGAACCTGGCACCATCTCTTTTACACCCTCCCTTCTGATATTTATATATATTGATGAGATCCCTCCTGAGTCTTGTAAGGTTTTTTTGCAGACTACTCAAGAGACAAAGGAATTTAAAAAATGGAAAATGGGTCAGGACATAACAGAAAATGGGGTAAGTTACATGAAAAGCCCAAAGAATAATCAGTGTTCTTGAAGGATTATGCAATGTAAGAGGAGAATAAAATTCTTAATATCTGCGAAGAACAAATAAACTGAAGAGAATAAAAGCATAGAAGCAAGGGAAGGATTAACTTTGACTTTCAAAGCAGTACATGATAAATGTATCTGACAATAGATGTGGCATCCTGATTTGAGTGAGAACAGAACAAATTCTGTTCAGCGACTTTACTTTTCAGCTCAGTTCTTCTAACTGCACTGTCTGAAGTCAGCAGCCTGTTTGCACAGGCAGTGTCTCTTCTAGCAGTGGTAACACCTGATTTAGAGTCAGTACCAAGGCTTGGTGTACAGACCAAGGTCACTGCTGGATCTCATGTACCACAGTGGGGGGTGCAGAAAGTAAAAGGCCACACCTCCAGGAAGGAGTGCACAGGACAGGTGACACCAAACTGACCAAAGAGGTATTCCATCCCATAGACATCATATGTGGTATAAAGCTGAGGGATCACAAGGGTCTTGCCCCTCTCTTTGCCCTCTTGGCCTGTTTTATCAGCTTTGCTTGGCTTGGGTCCTCTTCCAGTTTCTTCCTGGGAGCATCTGAGGAGGACTCTGTGCATTCTGCCTTCGATCCAGATCTGTGTGTTCCTGAATCCAGTACCAGAATCCAGCTCCTGAACACAGCTCGTGTCTGCTGCTGGGCCCACTCTGGGACTTTCCTGGTGCCTGCTCCACAGCATCAGTGGTGATGGTGGCATAATTACCATTGGTGTGGTTGGGTTTGATACTGGTTTTGTATATATTTGTATATATTCCATTTTTATTGTTATTATTTTAATTTTCATTAAAGCTGTTCTAACTTCCTTTTCTAATCACTAAGTCTCTCTCCCTTATTCCCCTTCTTGTCCCTCTGGGGAGGAAGAAGGATTAATAGAGAGCATCTGTTATCGGTCTAAGGGGCTGCCCTGACCCTAAACCATGACATGTGGCCACGTAATTTCTGTGAAGGATGACTGGAGCAGATTTCCCAAATTATGTAGATGAAATTTAATATTGTTGGCATACAGTACATTCCAGTAACAGATGTGATTAGCAATGGTTTGAAAGAAATGAAATGTGCTTCCAGCTCAGCTGCTCTCCTTTTTCAGAAGTCAATGACTGTATTATAAATATATCCTTAAAACAATGTCATGTGCTTTCAAATAGTTTAGATAAATGTCCACACTAACCTACACAGGCATTGATACGATCACCTGCTCAGTTTCAGACAGGCTAAAGATATTTATGACTTTCCACTGGGATATCGCTCAGCCAGTTTGCCATTAAGCAGATGTGGAGAAAGAGGACTGGAGACTGATAACATCAAGGATTGAGTAAATTTGCATAAGTCAGAGAATACAAAAAATATCTTATCTCCCTTTATCCTCCCTGAAACACTAACTATCTGCCCTTGGGTTCTGTAAGAATAAAACTAACATATATATATATATATAAAACAGAGTTAATTTAGTATGGACAAATCTCAGCAAGGAAGTGTTTATGTGCTCACATCAAGTTGGCTGCATCATATTTTGAAGAAGTTATGAATGGAACAAAATTCTGCTATGCCTCAGAATGGAGACGTGAGAAATCCTCCTGTTTATTGCACTACTCTCCTGCCATGTATAAATATGTACATTGCTCTTTCAGTATTAGCTTCCAAAAAAGAAAAAAGCTAAAGAACATTCCCTTCACCAATTTAAAACAAAGGTTTGGTTCTGTTTACAAATGATACTGTACAGTGGTATAGAGGCTGGGAATATACTCCTTTACCTTAGTCTTAGTGATCATAAAAAAACCCTGAGATTATTTTTATGCACTGAAGTGTGTAGGCTCAAATCTTGCTCACCTGACACACTTAAGTGGTCTAATTCAATCAAACTCCCCACTGGAGGTGCTATAGTAAAATCAGTGGAACAACTGGTATAGCAAATTTTGGCTTACTGACTTCCACTGACAACTGAACAAGGCAAGACACGAAGTTGTATCCTCCACTGTTCTAATTGTGAATTCCCACTCTGCACTAAGTGAGAGGAAGTGGTTGCCACAGCTTCACAACCTTTCAGTACAAGACTGTGCAGTTTGGTCTGGTCTCTGCCATGTGCTTTAATCTTCTTGTTTCCACAGAGTGTTATGAGTGCAAGATCATCTTTCAGATAATGACTTGCTTCCTGACACATCTCCGGGCTTAACAGCCCCTGTCCCTATGAGTGGTTTGATTGTTTGGGTTTTTTTTAAACTTGATGTGTTCCTTGATGCTTCCTGAAATCATTGAGAGTTCTGTAATATGAAAATATGAAGTAATAAATGCTTCAGGATGCAGGACAAGAATTAAGAATGGACAAATTAACTACAGACAGGAGGGTCAGTGAAGAGCTGACATGAAGGAGAGGAAAAAACCAAATGCATCAGAGATTCCCTATGCAGCATTTGTCTGTCTAGGCTGGAGTGTCAGATCAGTTTTCCATTATTTTTCTACCCTACAGAGTGCTCTTATATTACCATACACTCCATAGAACTAATTCTTCAGCTGATTTGTCTCATTTTTTAAAAAGGCTGTAAACTTCTATTAAATTACAGTAGTAGTATTTATAGAAAAGTGCTGCAGTGACAATGTAGTCAGGCAGATCAAGTACCTTTATACAGCAGATCTCAAAACAAGATTTGGAACATGTTCCTATGATTAGGAACAAACAGATCACATTGATATTTCAGATCTCCTAGTAAATTCACTTAACTAAACATCAGAAGAAAAAGACATGGCCATGGACTACAATTGTAGTTGCATCTTTTCTCAACCTGGAAGATCAGGAACAAATTTATTTCCAGGAATATTTTATTCTGAAGCAAGTCCAGCAGCACTGAATTATGATAACCCCTGCCTGAGCCCTCTCCTCTTTCTCAGTGTCACTACTATGGAAATAATAATTCATGTGACTAAAGAGCACACATAAAATATTGACAAATCTATGGCTCTGCATAATTTGTAAATATTCTTAAGTTATAAAACCAAAAAATGTAAGTTTAACTTTTGTGATAACAGAATTCAGTATATACATAATTTTTAATAGCTGCCTGATACCAGTTCACTAGTAATGTGTTCCATCAAGAAATCCTTACAATATTTGAGCAAACATAATGCTTATGTGCTGGACTATTTTAAGGAATCTTAATTTTCTTAAATGCAGCCATAATTTTAATTCAGATTCCAAAAGGTGGAATTAGTTTCCTAATTGCTGTCATAATAATGTTTGCTTTGTTATTACTGGCTCAGGGCAATCTGTTTTCAGTTAAATTAAGTATCACAGAAAGTTTCTTCAGTGTTTTCCAGAAAGCTTTATTTCACACTGGCCAAAATCTCCCAATGTAAATGAAGAAGTCTGCTCAAAACAATTCACATGAACTCCAAGTTTCAGTGAAATGTTTCCTGGGCTTGTCTGCCACCAAATACAGTACCAAGTGAGTGTGTTCTCTGCAGATCTATTGAGGTCTACCACAAAAACTACCAAAGTGCTGCAAGAAGACAGCACTGCTCAAATAACAGATGTTCCCAACTAGGAAAGAATAAGGAAAACATTTGATATTATTTTTCTTTCACTGAACATATTTGACTGATGCTTGCTTTTCATCATCTAATGATTCTAGAAAGATGTGAGAGCTAGTGACTAATTCAGCATTGGCAGTGACTGGTTTTGTCCTTGCAAAAGAAGCCATGTATCTACACTTCTAATTTTGACACCAGCTCTCCTTTTAGAAGAGAATGTAGAACTTGGCTCCACCTCTCCATGCATTAGACTGCATAACACCCCTTTTGTTAACAATGAAGGAGGGACAAAGTGATCTTGATTGTTGTTTCTTGAAGAATATCTATATCACTGTCATCCAGATTAATTTTATTACAGTAGGGCTTTACTTATGATCCTTATTTTACAGCACTAGATAAATTATTAGTATTTTTTTTATATTAGCTTATATATAGGGGGACTGATAGAAAATTGATTTCAAATGTGTGAGCCTCAGATTTATTTTTTTTTTTGCTTTACCACAGGCAGTGCTGACAGCAAATTATATGTAGCTAACCTTGTTTGGAGTACTCAGGTCAGGTACCACAATGGTAAATGTAGAATTTACCATTATATCTGACCTGTACAGTACACTGAAACAACAGTGTGCTGCAGTTCATCCCAGCGTCATTGCTCCCTGATAATCTGGATGGGAGCCTGGCCAAACAGTGCTGCAAGTCTCTGTTTTGTTCATGACTGAGTTTATTTCAATGGAGGTATCTGTGCTGGGAGGTGGGATGCAGAATGGTTGCTCCACCACCTCCCTGGGCAGTCCATTCCAGTGTTGTATCACCCCTTCTGTGAGGAAGTGCTTCCTAAGATCCAACCTAAATCTCCCCTGCTGCAGCTTCAGGCCATGCTCTCTTGTCCTGTCACCAGTTGCCTGGGAGAAGAGCCTGATCCCCACCTGACTACAACTTCCCTTCAGGTAGTTGTAGAGAGTGATGAGGTCCCCCCTGAGTCTCCTCTTCTCCAGGCTGAACAACCCCAGCTCCCTCAGCCTCTCCTCATAAGACTTTCCCTCCAGTCCCTTCACCAGCCTCATCGCTCTCCTCTGGACCCGCTCCAGCACCTCAATATCCTTCTTGAAATGAGGGTCCCATAAGATCATAGGAAATTACATGTTACCATTTTAAAATTACATGTTACAATTCTAGGGAATCAAAGCCAAAAGTTAAGTGCAATATATGCAATCTAACTTAAACAAGGAAAATTATTTGGGATATTTTTTCTCTGAAACATTCCTAAATATATTTCACAGGAATATCCCCTATTCCCACTGTTTAGCCCTTTCCATTTTCTGACCCATCAGCCAGTAACAAAAGCAAGGACATTTAACATATTACCCTAATCTGAAAACATAGATTTTTAAGAATTTATTTTAACAGATATAATCTATCTCTTTAGCAATTAAAATGTCTGCTTGCAGCAGAAAATATGTGGGATGCCCACAGGATCCACTGAGCCCACAGTACTGAATGTCATCAGCATGCATCTGCTTACAAGAGAATTGATGGAGGTAGATAAGGACAGATACAAAATAGCTTCTGAATTCTGATGTGCATATTATTCCACAAAATACAGTAATGGCTCATGCCAAGGCCAGGTCTCATGACTACAGAGTGCAAATGTAGTGAATCATCTGTGTATCATACATTTCTCAAGTTCTTTAAAGAAAAGCTAAAAATAGTGACATATTTATCTACTGTAACATGAAAAGGTTTTGTATTCTTCCTGTATGATGTAAAAAAATCCAATCTTTCTTTAACTTCCCCTGGTTCTCTGATAGAAGCTGTGATTATCCACCTGTGAAACTAACTTTTTCAACACAGTCATCTATGTCAGAAACTAAGGCCTATCTATGCTGGGTGAAAATTAAGAAACTAAACACAACTGGGAAGATGATGCTGTTGCCATTCACATCTCACTTTCTGAAGGAAATGGAAACAGACAATACACAGAACATACAGAAATTTACTGTATTTTTAATAGAGACCTTAACAGTATAAAGAATACCTCAGGCTGTGAATATATGTTTACCTAAAGAACATAGTGTTTTACCTGACAGTGACAGGAGAAATACTACAATCTTCTTTCAGGTTCTGTCATCCAAGGAAAATACTTCCCTAGGGCATTAGACTTAGGTTTACCTTTATGATGTTGTTTTGAAGCTTTGTAATTTATATAATATAAAAATATCTTCATAGTAAGTCAAGTAAAGTTTCAATATAGTTGAAATATATGGCACAATAACCAAAAATTCTGGGAGCATCCAGAAAAAGTATTAATATTCCTAAGCCTTTCCCTAGTTCTGCTATTCTGTTAAAGAGCTAGTGCAAAATTTGTTGCATATAAAGAGATTTTGTTCCCTACAATGCTTCCATGACATCATTGACACCTCTCTAACTTATTTTCAGTGGAGATATATAGGCTTCCCTCGTTTTTCTTCAGCAGCCTCCTATATCACAATCACTAAGAGATGAAAACAAAATTAAAAAAACTATTTTGATTTTTCTTATGCTGGGCAGATTGGAAAGCAAATTGTTCTTTGGTTTTTGGTGCAAGCAAATAGTGTTTAAAATAATGTTGAAAGTTCCCTGGGAACTTGCACAGTTTTGTATAAAACCTGGTTCTTGTCTATACAAACACAAACGTGATTAACTGGGTTGGAAGAAATCCTGTTAGAGCTGACCTTCCTCCACTACTATGTCATCTACAGATTTTAAACTCTTTGAGACACAGAGAGATCATCACTTTATTTGCAAAGTCTTGTTGACTTCTCTGTGAGGGAACCCTTCTTTTTTGATATACTTTTCAGCCATGACTGCAAGATTTACCTGATTTTTGAAAGCCAAAGATTTATCTCTATTTCTTTTTATTTTTTGAGAAGTGTAATTTCTGCCTTATAAGTCATGGTGCTGTTTAAAGACAAATAGCTTTTAATTAAAACATACTTACACATATCCATTTTCATATACAAGTACTATTACTGATGTCATTGTCACAGCTCGGCTGTATTTAGTTAAGATCAGGTGTCCACATACTTGGAAACTTGTAAAATAGATTTTGCTTCCCTCTGAGTCAGTAGATTAAATCACGGAAAAGCCCAGAAGGGACCCCAGGAGATTTTCTTGTCATTTACTGCCCCAGGAGCTTCATTCCTAGTTGCTTTTCTATAAATATCTTCATGTACATGCATTCCCCTTAAGTAATGTCTTATGTCTTATTCCATTTTTCCTACATGTATAGCTTGCAGGCTATCTGTCAAAACCTTCCTTAATTTGGCAGTAATGTATGCCTGTAGCAAATGTAAAGGGTTACCCACAGAACAGACAGGTATAGATTTATGGGAGTGAGGAAAAGGGAATGGTTATGGCTTCAGGATTGTGTGAAGTTGGGAGCTTTCTGATGATTTATTTTCAGGTAGTAGTACTTCTAGAAAGGTGTGGGTTATTTTAAGACTAGGATTAAAGACATGAAAACAAAGTATCTACTGTCACATCAATGAGCAACAGCAAGCAATTATGGCAGGGAAGCAGTATGACAAAATAAATAACTCAGTAATACTTCCTACATAACCCATCAAAAAGCTGGAACCCCTTAAGACAGATAGATATCTCAATAGACTAACTATATGATGTCCTTCTTGCTTTATAGGACCATACCTTCAACTTTAATGACCAGTCTGAATTCTAATACTACTGTTCAGGGCCTGCAGCCTTAACCAGTTTGGGGCAACTGGTTAATTTAGTATATATGGTCTCTATTCCATCATTGTAGATGGTAATGAAAATATTGAATATTTATGAATATTGAAAATATTGTATAGGGCCACTCTTGAAATTGCTCCATAGCCATTCATAATTACTTCTACGTAACTAACATGCATTACTACTACATACTACTTCTTCAGGGACTTCTCGTTTATTTTTGCACCTATTTTTAGAATGTTTTAGAATATTTTTATCATCTCCTGAACAGGCTCATTGACAAAACAGATGCCACAACTTCACCAGTAACTTAAAGGAAACTCATCCATTTCCAGGAGAATTTTACAATATTTGACTGAAGAAGTTTTATTATTGATTTTATTAGTATTCCTGTTCATGGATGATGTTTTGGATCAATAAGCCTTGTAAATGACACTGTTCAGAAAAAGGTCAACAGTTGAATACAATATGTAGAGTCATCAATGTGAGAAAAACTTGACCTATGGATTAAGTATGCTGACAAGCAGAGAGAAGGGTAAATGAAGCTGTAGGAAATTTTGTGGGTGATCACAACTGAATGAAGCATTCAGGTACAGGTTATATTATAATTCTGGCAGTTGCCAAAATAATATGGAAATTTCCAGATATCTACTATTGTAAGTATTGTTTTGTTACATTCAGAAAGAAAATATGTCAAATGGTTCCACTCTAGTCTTCCTTCTCAATATAAAATACTTTGGAAATTTTAAGTTAATACTTCACCTTTTAATTAAAATTAATTGATAAGCAATGAGATTAGGACTAGATACTAACAGAAGTACTTACTCAAAGCCATATTTCTATTTGCATTATACCTTGATTTCCATGAAGTTCGGAAAACTGATTTACCTTTGCAGAGGAAAGGCTGATGATGTGCTGATCTTTTTCATTTGTCACAATTTCCACAACACTATGTTGGTGTCCTGATAGCTTCCCTGTAGGCCTACTATTGATAGTGGGATGCCACAAACGAAGGATTTTGTCACGACCTGAAAAAAAACAAAAACCAAAGACTGAATAGCCTTTGTAATAGCTTCATAATGGAGACCTTAGTGTTGATAAGGCTCTACTTTCATCATATAGTCAACTCCCACATAAGGATGTGAATTTTTCACCCTAGGGGCTGGATTCCAGCCTATGTTTTTTTATTGCTTATCCCCAAAATTGTATTAAAAACACGTAACTGATTTGCCTTTCAAAGCCTTTTTATTTCTCTAGAGGAACATCAGTGACACTGGATGTAACTGTATGTGCTAGTCTCATAATACTTTATTAGAATATTTTATTAGAAACAAAACAGGGGATCAGATTTTTTTTCCTCATTTAGAAAAATGTCAAAACTTTTGTGTGCAGAGCAGGAAGAGGAGCAGGAATGAAAGTCAAGGGCAGATAGGAAACAATAATTGCTGATGAGTGACTTTGTGTCTTGAACTAAATGAGAATTACGACTTTCACATTTATTCATATGTTCAAATATTACATTTACCAACATTTTATGGAATAATCCTTGACTGCATTATAGATTAATCTTTTGATGGTATTTTCATAAATACGTGATAGCACAAGTATGTTTAAAATGTATTAGTAAACTCCTGGGTTTACATACTGATGTAAATATAACTATACCTAGTGGCCTGAAATATTCAGTATTTTTCACAGGTGTTTCAAGAGAACGTGAGCCCAGTTTAAATTTGTCATTAATTAATTTACATTTTAACTTTCACTTCATGGCAAATATGGGAATTGTATGAATTGTATGCAATTAGCTGACCACTTTATTTTTGACACACAATAAATGAAACAGACATATTTTACCTAGACTTCAGTTTGAGTTTTAGTGTTCTCTCAGCTCTCAGTTCAATTGATTCCACTGTTTATGTAGCTTCTCTCTAAATGAGAGATGCCCACTGGAGAAGTGATCTACTTTTAAACTAGCTATAACAGAAAGACATTTTGCATTATGTTAGCTCATTGCACAAGTTTGATTGAGGATGCCACCAAGTAAACAGCTGTACTGGCACAATTGGAGAAGTAACTTCTGCATAGGAAAGGGTTAATGGATAAGTAACTGACTGGTAGTATGCGGGAGGAGAATGGACTTCAGCAACTCCACGGGTGTTATAAAGTGAAGACCTTTACTACCAGTACATCCCTTGGGTACATAGAGCAAGCTTCACTGACCACGCACACCAACAACAACGCTGATTGGTTACATGCGACAGCCCACACGCTGTTCACGCGCCTAAATCTACTACGTGATTGGCTGCCATCCAACTCGCCCAGTACCCCCCACGTCCCGTTTTTCTCTACTCTGCTTTATCTTCTTGCTTTGTTGCCTTTTCTCCACCATTCTTCCTTCGTGCTCTTTCCACAGTTCAAGGACAGTTCCTGACAACACTGTCCATTTTCTTCCAACCAAGATCCCACAGTAGTAAGTTCAGTAGGTACCAGTTTCTTTTTGGAAGATTTTGAGGCAAAATTATTCTAGATTAGCTGTCTATGCCATAAAGTATGGGAGGAAGTAGCTTAAAAGGGCTATAATTGCACAAGTGCTTTGTGAAGCCCTTTAGGACAGGGAAACTGCAGAACACAGTGGGCCCTGCTCACAGATGTGTTAGGCCACTATAGACACATCTTGCAAATTATCAGAACCCTTGTGACCAGGCCAGTATACATGACTGAGAAACAAGACTGCGAGTAAAACTCAGCTTGCAGACCTTCCATGAGGTCAACAGGAGGACACAAAAACCCAGTAGACAGAAGCCTCCAGTGAGACTGGTGAGGTTAATGTCAGAGGGAACAGACACTGCTTCAACAACATGCCCTTCAGCAACCACAAATGGAAACTATCATTTCTTAAAATGGTGAAGTAGGTAGAATTTATTGATGGCATCTGACCAACATAACTACCTACACGCTGCACTTCTGAGGAACAGGATCTTCCTTAGTCTTCATAATTGTTCTTCATATTCCTGAGGTGATGGCAGATGAATGAAGGGGATGATAGTGACCTTTACTTATGGCACAGAGTTTCTTTTAAGAATAGAATAACTAATACATACTATTTACTTAATATCTTAAGAGGAAGAACAAGTGTCATTAGGAAAGAAAACTCTTCATTAAAAATACTGTTTGCTTCTCATGTGAAATAGTGGATTAGTTTTATTCCTTTTACTGATGTAGAGATAAAGGTGGATTTGGTTACAGTAGACATGTTCTCTCTCTTTTTTTCTGGACTAATTCCAGATTGGCCCTAACATTTGCTGTTTCACTGGAAAATTTGCTGGAACATTTATTCTCTCTATGCTCCAAATTTGCCTCCAGGATTCACAGTCCTGACACAGAAGGCATGGATACTAAGAACATTCAAGAAAAGCTTGAAGAAGACCTATCTACATATCCAACAGCATTTTTTAAAGATTCTATGAAATCAACTATTTGAATCACAAGGGGCTCAGTTCAATGTTCTCCCTTCCAAGATAAATAATTATGAAAGCATATGTTTAGGGTTTTTTGCTCTATTCTAGCTAAATGCTATGGATTACAATGTCTTCTTTGAACATAGGATGCTTTGTCAAATTGCTTATGGGGTTTTACAGTTTATGTAACAAGTCTGCTGAGATGTCTGAACTTCAGTGGTGCTGAAACCCCCTTGAGAACAACAGCACTTTTGAATGGAAAAATGCAAGGATTAACTTGGCAACCTCTGAGAAACTAGAAATTAAGAAATCCTGGTTTCTTTCTATGCTCTCTCACACAGAAAGTCCCCTTATTCATTAAAGCAATCTGTCATCCCTTCAAGCCTGCCTTTTAAACAAACTTGTGTTACAGTGTCTGCAAAACCTCTTCAGAACTGTTAGATATCTGGTAAACTAATGCAAGTTCATATGCTTATCATATTGACCAATGTATCTTTTTTTATTATTTTGTGCTCCCTTCTCTGTCTTCATATGTTCTTCTTAATTTTAGAATGTATCATAGAAAAAAAGTCTGCTGTGCTTCTGAGGGACAATATTAGTGGAGTGATGGGATGTGATTTCTATAACTAGGATTCATGGGAATTCCTGAAAATGTCAGTACCAATATACAGGGGCAGTAAATATATATATATATATATCCAAGATGTTACCAGTTACTTCACTTGTGCCAGGAATACACAAAGGACACTGAGCAAGCTCAGAGGATTTCCTTTTATCAGTCTTAAGCTGCTACTGCTAGATTTAGAAATCACTAATAGTTTTTCTTCTACTTTATTGCTCACAGGAGAACAATAGCTGGATGTGAAGAACTAACAGTGTTAGAAGTTGATGTATCATATCATTTAAAATTGATCATCTCCAGCTTTTATATGCATGCATAATTTGATTTTAACTGTAGCTGTTCCCTGAGGTGATGATTAAGACATAGTTGGAACTGAAATAGATACAGAATAAGAAGAAAACCATATCATGTTACCATTCAACAAAATATTAATGCAAAATCCTACACAGAAAAGTTATTCTAGACTACTGTGGCTTCCATATTTTAGGCTACTATCAGGCTTTTATCATTTTACTGGTTGAAGTCTAGCTTTTAGCATGAAAAATTAACTCCGTACCAGATTTGATTTTATCTTTCTTATTCATTATTATAAATGTCAAACATCTGGAAGGCAATAGTAGGTTATGTCACAATACTGACAAACTCATGGCTATATTCAAATGCAACTAAATAAATTATGAAAGAGTAAGGGTGTTAAAATATTACTTTTTTAAATAGTAATTTGCCAGTGTAATAATACATTGTAGTATTTCGCATAACATTTGTTCCATGAACATCTGGCTAGGTAGCAATAGGTTGGGGTTTAGTAAAGCAGTTAGCAGATTTATCCCTTCTGAATACTTAGAAGCTAGCCTGCAATCAAAGGTTGGATTTTAGTTTTAATTGCTGAATGTCACATATAAACATAGCTTTTACAAATGTTTACACGTCACAAAGAAATCTCTGTATTATGATTCCTGAATTATTTACCTGCATTGGTCTTTGATTTTTAGGGTATATTACAGGTAAAATTGCAGGCTTCCTAACTGACAAGACTCACCTATGTTAATTTTAAGCAGTTTAATTCTCTCATTAACTGGATCAACGTGCATCTCTCTGCCAGACAAGAGAGCGAGATGGCTTTTAAGATACAGAGGCAAACAGTGCGTTCTAGTCTGACTGACTGCTGTGCCATTGTGAGCAGTGTATTTTATTAATAGAACACAGAACTCTAAAGCTCAGCTTTTGAAGACTGTAGTAGATAGATCTCTCAAGCACTGTAGTATTATTCTTAATTCTGGGTGCAGCTTCATAGTAGCTCCTGGCTGTTTAAACTTCACAGTGAAATTGAGAGACATGATCCCACCCTGTCTTTTGTCTCTGGCCACGCATTCCCACTGTCTCCTGTGACTCCCAGTAATCCAGCTCAGGGATAACCTCCTTCTGTGTTCAAGGGAAGCAGCAGTGCTAAGCACTGGGAATGAGGGTAAGAGAAAGGAGGATACCTATTAATAAACAAGATGAAGGCCAGTGGGTGGACAAACAAGACAGGATTCCAACATTATGATCCAGGAATAGACTGGAAGATTGTTAGAAGGAAGTACAATTCTCATGCTTATTCAAATCCATCATTAAAGAGTCCTTGAACATTAATATTATTAAACTTTTGTCATGTTGCCCATGCTTTCTGTACTTTTATGAAGTGAAAGTCAAAACAAATTAAAAAGCAGTGTTAAGAAAGCTCATCTCCTTCTAAAATATTTTGAGTAGGTAACTGTTTAGATGGGATAGGAGGCACTGCAAGTCTAGCCTCCAACCATCATAGACAAATATGCAATTTATCCTTTTCAAAAATCTGAAACTCTGTTTTGAGATGATAACATTTCTTTCTGCAACTGCCACTATTGAGAAGACTCTTCCAGAACATCACTGCTCTAATTTTTGCTCTAATATTTGTTCTCCTGATACTTTTATAGACAGCAATGGTATTCCCTGTTAACTGTCATTTTGCTAAGCTATAGAAAGCATGCTTTTTAGTCTCTTGTGCAATAGGTTTAGTCTCTGTGTGATAGGTTTTCCCACTATTTTTTTCACATTCAACCAATCTTTCTCAAACATGGCTCATATCAACCATACAGTAGATTCCAGTACATGAGGTTTTCCTAGTGTCAAATTCAGAGAAAGTCATGCTTTGTTACCTGCAGAACAGTTATTTCAACTAACACAGGTACCCAGAGCAAATATTGCTGCATGATAGCCCTATATATCCTATACTCTGCCATAAGTGTTGCTGGTCACTGTCAATGGGAGGACGGTGGGTTAGGCAAACCTTTGCTGTGGCCTCCCATAGCTACTCTTATTTTCTTAGGAAGTTTATCCAGATTTTTCTCTTCTGTTAAGAAGAATTTTCAGTGTGTAACAAAAACTTTTATTAGTTCTTGTGTAATTGACCTTCTGTCCTATTCAGACACTTCACCCTGTTTTTTATTACAACAGTAAAATCCTGAAGTTCTACCTGTAGGAAATACTAACCACATTCTGTTTTATAGGGCCTCACTACTTTGTCAACAGTAAATTTCTTCAGACTACTTTTTGTGACAAGGTAATCAATGTAAATGACATCTCCTTCAAGGCTGAACTTCAGAATTTTTACTAATAGCTTTCCTATAGCCTTACTGCTTTCCCTTTAAATATTGTGTCTAGAAAAATCAATAGAACTGTCTGATATTTATTTTGATATCTGTTGCAGTTTTCCCTTTAGTAAACCGCTACAATTCAACTTGAATTGCCTTATTTCCTATCCCTAGGTGTTTTGGTTTTTTTTTTCCAAATTTATTTTACTCTTTTGCATATTATCAATGCTGGACAACAGAGCTTTGGCCAATTTTTAATTCTTGTTAAGTATGGATATGAGAATTGCTGTTTGCTATTGCAATTTTAAACAAAGTTTTAAGTAAGACTCTCATACCAAAGACTTGGAAATAGGCAGCATCAATGTCACCCCAGAGCACCACCCCATTAGAATATACAAACAGTGTACTCCAGCCACATTTCTGTGGCATGAAATATGACCACTGCAATAGAAAGGCTCATAAAATTATTAGATAACAGGGAAGAAATTAATGTAAAAGCACTATTTCTGCAGTCTGCTTTGGGATAAATAATGGATAGTAAAGCTTTGGGGAAACAAGATCAGAGAGGAGAGCAACAGAAAGTCTTAAGAAGGGCCAATGGGATTGCTTAAGGTAGGAAGGGATGGTGAAAGAGTAATGGGAAGAGATGGGAGGCCTGCTAATACTGCAAGGAGTAATGTGTATAGCCTGGCCAAGACAGTCACCACTGTGACTTGGAAAGGTGCCTTAGAGTAGTTCAACACACTGTTTCTCCTGTTTTATTTTATATATAACATGATACTTGAATCAAACCCAGACTGAATCCTTGAGAGATTCCTGTTAGGAAGTATATCTTTTCAGAATGAGAGTCCTAACAATTAAAAGCAATACCTCTTTCCTACTATTTAAGACAGAAGCCATTATTTTAATTCTTAAGATACTAGCTCAGATTTATTTGACCTTATTTAACAGGGAAAAAAAATCACAGGAGAACAATGTCTTGGAAAAAACCAAATACTTACCCCCAGTGACAATGACTTTTGCTTTTCCACAGTATGTGAAGGCATTGACTCCTCTAGGCACAGAAAATTCCTTTACAGGTCTATAATAATTAATAAAATAGTTAATCAGGTAAGAAACATTAAGAAAACACAGTCTACAGACATTCCACTTTTCTGTAGTATATAGAATAGCTGTTTGCATAATATATAGAAACTCTTGTTAAAAGTGAATTGAATTCTAACAGTGACTTATACTCATACAGACTTATCGTGATACTAGCATCACCAGAACAGGAACAGGGTGCACTTTCCATTAAAGTAACAAATCTCTGATTTGATCACCTGAATCCTTTATCAGTCATACTCAGAAGAGAATCTGAAAATGGCAGCTGTTGCCAAAGGAAGCCTTCACACAACATCTGTGTGCTTAAAGCAGGTAATGACTGAGGAACAGTATCAAACAGCTTTTGCCTGTTTTGGACATGTAGGCCTACTGTGGCCTCTACTTTCTGTGAATTAAGTGCAGATACTTTTCTGCTGCTTATGTATAAAGTGCTATATAATGAATAATCTCTATTTTATCTGCAGCACTTTATCTACAACTTTTGTTATTTTAACAACATTAAGAGATTGCAAATTCCTAACACTTAATTAACTTATTCTGTTGTTATTTACTGCTAAAGCACAGGAATTCAAAGAGCCACCACATACTGAGGTTGACTCGGTGTCCTTTCTAAACCCATCTTTTGATCAACTTCTGCTTGTCTCTTCATGTTTCATATATTGCAACTACTGAATGAATATTTTCTTCAGTTTTGGATTCAACAGAATGGCTAACACCTGTCTCTCCCAGGAGTATCAGTATAAGTGAGCTAGACAGAATTAAATGAGTACACAATTTTTTTCTTTGAAAAACAAGCAAGTAGTAGTTCATTTATTCTTGACTATGAAAAACATAACTTGACGATGATGTAATTTTGACAACAGATTCTAGAAATTTTGAGGATTAATGGAAAAGCTTGTTCTTTCTAGACAGGTGTAAATAAAAGGCTGTTCATTCCCTTAGAGGGAGCAAAGCTTTCTTTTCAGACCTCTAACAGAGGAGTCTTAGTTCTCTTGATGGTATAAAATTGCAATTAATTGATTTAAATATATGATTGGCAGATTCCTTGAGGATTTGTTATCTTTTTCCTTTAATTCTTAAATGTCATATTTCTATATAACTATCTTTTGGGTCTTTAATGAATGGTCTTGATACTCTTCCAACATCAGTAGAACTAGAGGGCTCCAGTAATGTAAAGTCCTGCCCAAGTCATGGCCTTGCACCCTGTGATCCAATCCACGCCAACCTTTCTTGAGATACTTTACAAGAAAAGATTATAACTGCTCATCAGCCTTTATCCCCAAAGAAACTTAAGAGCCACACAAAGACAAGATATACTGCATCCCTCTTCAAGCACAATACCAATTGCTTGCTGCAAAGTTAATTGGGGAAATTAATTTGTTAGCACCAGTAAATCATATATTTCAACCATAATTACTTACGGAATGGGCATTTCAAAGTGATCTGATCCATAGCTATTTTGGGGGCTATTTATTTTTTAACAGCTGTGCAATTTTTCAGTTGTCTAAGTATAATTTAATTTAGCTGCTGCATGAAACTACTTAAAGAAATGTTTTTATTGCAGTTGGGGACACAATTATGGTCAGTGTTAAATGAAAAAGACCTACCAAGATATTTGCTGTTAATGTTCTGTATTACAAACAGTGTATGGTGGTAGCATATACTTTTGACTATACCTTTTTGTTCTGCGGTCTTTGTTCTCCTCAAATTAATTCTATTTTTCCACAACTCCCCAAAGATTTAAACAGCATTTCTCAGCTTTTCTCCTGACACAGTATGTAACTTTGCACAAGCTATAATTATTTCACATTTCACTTTTCCCATTCACATGCAAGACTCATAAAGCCTAAAGTTATTTGACTGATGCAAGAATTACTATAAGAATATTTATGGCTTGTGTTATACAAAAGATAAACCACATTAACAGACTTTTAAGTCTAGTAGCAACAATTATAATAATCTTTGGATGTGCCTCACAGAAACTGTGAAGTTGATCTAATGTATGTAATGGTTTGAGATATTTGATTGAAAAGTTCTATTTATATGTTATTTATAGTTTCCTTTTATATCAAATTTTATTTGTATTATTTTTTTAATTAAGCTGTAAATTCTTTTAAAATCACAGTCTAGTAAGGCTTGGAATCAGCTATAGCACTTATGGGTCATACGAATAAGCATGAATATGATACAAATAAGGAGACCACAATATTTTTCCTGCTGCATAGTAAATCCATTTCCAGTCCTCAGAAGAAATTACTTTCTTGATATAAGCCTGTGTAAATGAAACGTGTGAAATTGAAACTGTAAATGAAAATTAGTAGTTTAGATTTTTGTGAGGATATAAATTTTAAATGAATGGATAAATGATGTACATGCAACAAAGCTATCCATTTTCTAGAATTTGCCTGCTGAGGAGAAGTTAGAGCAAACAACACTGCCAAGAAATTATTTTTAAGGGTTGTGAGTAATGAACATATATGGACAGTCCTCTCCTACATCAAAAGCTAACAAACAAAAATGTTCCAGTATTTAAGTAGTTGTATTTTTGTTTGCATTAACAATGCTTATAGAAAAGACAGCTTCAATGTAACAGGATGGCATTTTGCAAGGCACTGTCATCATACAGAGTTATAAAGCAAAAGGTCTGTTTGTTCAGAATGTATCATATACTTACAAGTTGTCCTCTAATCGTTTTACATCATCCAAAACAAATGAATGAATGCTGTCTGAGGAGCAGGAGCCAAAACAATTCAGGTCAGAAATGTATTTAACTTTCACAACCCAGTCATCATGGAGCTTGCGTTTAACACTGGGGGTATAAATGGAGATGTTAGTTGGCTATACCAGCATCTACGGCAATATGCCCCTAGGTGGACAGGAATTTTTCAGTGAGATTATACACAACTAGTGCTAATGTTTAATATTCAGTGCAGACACAGAACCAGTCTGCCAGCTTAAAAAGCAAGCAGAGCTAAAGGTAGAGTTGAATCATGCACTTCTCTAGCTGCAATTCCTTCTAACTAGGCACAAGAAAGCTATGCTTATGTCAGACTGGATAACAGCAATTGTGAATTCTTCCTTCAAATTTTACTCTGCAGACTTTCTGTTGTAAGATCTCTTGTAAGGTCTCCTACTAAAAATGATGGCAATTCCTTCACACAAAAAGCAAATCATACTTATTGCAGCATGAAAAATAATTTTGTTAGGTGAGGTTACTTTATACCACAAACTAATCCTGCATTTAGGCAAGAGAAAAGCCAAATTAAAAAAGAAAAATAAAAAAGCGGGACTGAAAATATTTTATAATAAACAACTTACATGTTAAAAGTTTTGGAATCCAAGACTTGAATCTGTGATTCTTTTTTGTCTTTATATTGTTTCAATCCAAAATGATCACTGGTCAGTGTAAGCAGGTGAACATAACCCTTATCATCTCCTAGTAGGATATTTTCCTTAGCCAGGTTATGTGACATAGTCATTGTGCAAACACAGAGCAGACCATTTTCCATAGGTTTTATGATAAAGCAATTATTCTGTGAAATATGGTAGATAGTTTATTAGATATTGCACACAAGACCTTAAGTTGACTGAACATATCATGCTTATATACTTAGATCAGCATTCAATTCTAAGTGTTTTTTCAAGTTCCCCCTGTGGTAACTGTTTCCTGGTATTAGAAGCTCATGGATGATCATCACTGAGTGAAGTTAAATGCAAACTGTTAAGGATTTCAGTACGGCTTTATTTCACAGGTAGCCTTTTCTATTTCAGTGAGGAAAAGTTAATTACAATTTTTAGGAAGGCTCTCACCACACCAAGTGGGATGGTACATTTGCTATGACTGTATCTGGTTTCCTGTTCAAAAATAAGATACTGTCTGAAAGAAAATAGGAAATAGCCAAATGAAAGAATTATTCAAACCATGAAGTGAAGCAGTAACACACAGAGAGAAATTATATCTGAGTCCTAATTATTAATACATGCTGGGAGTACCAACTGTACTTATATGTGCAGGTGTTTAATTTTCAGAAACTGAGATAGCAGGAATGAATACAACTGAAAGCCATTGTGGTATTTTGCTAGACTGAGAAGGCCTTGGAATGAGATTTTAGGTCATCTGCATTATACTGTTTATTGGTTCTACTGCCTGGCTCCATCTGTTATTTGATGAAAGCAACTTTGCCAACCTAAACTGGCAACTGTTCATATGCCATAAGAAATAATTGCTTCAATCTTGTCCGTGTAGCACAGAAACATTAAAGAGACATAACACAGATATAGAACTGTCTATATATTATTTCTGTGGTCTCAAAAGAGAACTGCTCCTATTCAGTCACAGGACACTTTCAACTCTTGCTGATGTAACGACTAGAGGAAATCTGAAGAATTATGAGTGGAGAAGTGCCTTCCTTCCCAGGAGTCCAACTGGATTGACAGAAAGGCTTCCATTGACCTGATTGAACTCAGGGAGTGGCCTTTTAATATCAAGACCAAAAAAAAAAAAAAAACTAAAACTTAATCTTACCCTAAATATATTTACTTTGCTACTTCTCATCTCAGCCAACTCCAGATTTCTGAGAAAAGTCCCAGGAAGAGAAGGAAAAAGCTAAGGTATGGGCTGGAAATCCTTGCAAAAACTGTATTTTGTAATAAGGCATTCAAGCAAACTTTAATATTTTGAATAAACACTATCAACATCAAGATGCTTTTGCTCCTGGAAAGTCTGAACAAAATGCAAGATATGAAGAAATATTTTCTTAATTCTTAATAGATTCTGAGATATACATCAGCATATGCATACACATTCGATATACATGTACCCACATATATATTAGATATACATAGAAAATAAATTCTTTGGGGGGGTTGTTTGCAACACAGTACAAAATTTTTCTCTTCCAAGTTTTGAAGACACTAATAATCTAATTTGATATGGAAAGGGTATTCCTTCTCTAGTATAAATTCCACCATTTCACTGAGTTCCTACAAAGAAAAAAGTGAATGTCTCCATCCTGTTATAAAAAAGGAATGTGTGTGCATATTGAAATTAAAGACTAATCTTTTTAAAGCTTCTTCTTTAACATTTGCCTGATCCAACATAATACCTGACTCCCTTTTGATTTATAGTCCCAGACGATGACCATCCTATCAGTTACAGCCACAACATATTTCATCTGAGGTAGGAAATCACATCCAGTGATCCAAGCAGTCCCCTGATGAAAATAAAAAGAGGAGCTAAAGAAAGATTTCTCTCTATAAATTTAAAAACTTATGTCATTTAACTAGATATTTTAAACCATCTCCACAGAAATCCCATGTACTCTGCACTATCAGCTGCTAGGTCCAGTCCCAGCTAACAGAACTGAGAGGTCTACCTCCAGGAATAGCTCATACATGAAGTTAGAGAGGTGCCAGGCTCAACCTCTGTTATTCGTGATTCACCTCAGATAGATACACAGTTGTTGCACATGAGAGAACACAATACATATATACTGTTACTTGAACTGTAATGACACTCTGAAAAAAGCACTCTAAGCAGAGGAAACCTGAGCTAAAACATCCAAGGTAAAGCAGATTAATTTTTTACTTGGATACTGTTTAGTTCAAAGCAAAAGAAAGTTAAAGGCAGTCAAAATATCAGCTATAACAGCAAAAAGCCTTCTGAAATGAAAGTTTATGAAAAGTATCTCGTATTAAATAATTTCAATTGTCCCAAAAAGTAGATCAACTACTTACAAAGATATGCATCTGCCCATATTAAACCATTGTGCAAGTACACATCCAGTTACACAAGTCTTAATGTAAAATAATTTATCTTGTAAAGTGTGAGATTAGAGACTCAAATTCACTACCACACTGGCCAGAATTTTGGGGTTTTTTTTGTTGAAATGGTAATAGCTGCTTGATTTTTTACTCCCAAAATGTAATGGACCTTCCTAAATGTGAGTGGGATTGAATCAGAATATCCATTTCCTACATCTGCAGTGGTACAATTGTCTATTACTTTAAAATAATTAAGAACATCTATAAAATAACACTGACTGAAACATCTTACCTTCTTTTCTAGATTAAAGTGACAAAGAAATATTTGGCACAGATTTAAACACTGTTATTGCAGTCCTTCAAGTAAGCTATAGCTACCTGTAACCTCTAAAAAAACTAGTTCCAGACAGAAGAATAAGATAAACAGCTAAAACAGGAACCTATTTTGCTAAAGATAACAGTTTACTTCCACAAAATTAGTTAGGAAGCAAAAAGCACAGTAATAAATCCATGGTGAACTGAAGGCAGCTGCTGATGCTTCTACTTTATTTCCACTGTTGTACACAATACTGATTTTGCTGTTAGTGTAAAGGGTCCAAAATCCTGACAGAGTGATGTCAAAAATCTATTGCAGAAGGCTCCTTTCCTTTCTGATGGCCTGTGGGATTGTACAAGGATTTCTTGTGCTGTTTTCTAGAATAAACACATGGAAAATGTCAGTCCTGCACAGGCTTTATGGATTGCTTGGTAATTTCTATGGAAGACTTTGTTAGCTGTGGCTTTTGGGGGTCCTTACAATAGTGCCAGATATGACTAACTGTTGTGAAAAATCTGGTTTTACATTTGTAATTAAGCTACTATTTTGTAGTACTAGCTTTTAATGATGCAAAGTAACAGAGATGCATCTTGCAAAGGTTTTGCAGGCTATCACATGTAGTGAGATTGTACAGAGGCAAAAGAATGCTCAAAACCAAGCAGTAAGGACAATCCTTGTACTTGTCTGCTTACAGAGAAAGTCCAAAGGACTGTAGCTGAATTTTACGCAATAAAACAAGCCCTGATGAAAGGACTTAAAACATTGATACAAAAATCTTTATTTCATATACTTGCCAAGGATCTCTGATATTACTCTGAAACAATTAAATCACATTACGGGACAGTGATCTGAGAAGGCATGACTAGTCCTTATTTACAGACCAAATGCCCCCCTCCCATGAGAAGTTCTATTCTCTATATAAGCTGTCCTGGTAATCAAATATCTCCAAGTCAGTCAGTATATGCCTTGAGAGGGGATTTACCCCAGTTGAACACAAAGTATTTCTGACCTATTTGTGAGAAACAGCTCAATTAACCTGTGAGGATAATCTTGGAAGACAAAATAATATCAGATGTCTGATAACAGTTAAGGAAGAATAGTTTTGAAAGGCTAGACTTTGACATCTCAAGGGAAATGTCTTTTAGGCATGTTAGCTCAAGGCTACTATTCTGTTTTCCCATGCTGAAGGTCAAATTCAAATACTGTGAGAACATAGGATGGGGTGAAAATGGCTGCCTGGGCTGGCAAGGAATATTCTTCTTTCAGGGCACATTTTACTAATTCTAACAGAGAAATTAAGCAAAATATTAGAACAATGATGTTCACATGTTCAGCAGTGAGCTACAGTTTCCAGACATCATTGTTCATCAATCGATGGAAGTTTGGATGGAGTTTGATAACTTACCTCTGAATTCAGTACCTTCATTTGCAGAAAGATGTATACAAATATATAGCTTGATCAATTAGCTAATGCTACTATTGATGTTAAAATAGATTTTATAGGGTTGTGAGCATGAGTTTCTCTTTTCACCAACTGTCAGCTCCCCAGTCAATTAAATGTCCCTGGGAAACCAAATATTTCCCCCTGAAAGACTTTATACCTCGTAGTAAAGACTGCCATGCTCAGCAGTAATGATTCCAACTGATCCAAAAGCAGTGATCATCCATCTCAAAGGAGAACCCACTTTCTAACCCACTTTTTCCTTTCCCTAGGGAAGGCTGAAAAAGTGGAAACATCTCAGCTGGGAAAAAATAGGAGAGCGACATGTACCAAAAGAGACAGCAGATCAGGCTAGGCCACAAAGATGTGGTGCAGAGGTGAATAAAAGTGGGTGCTCACAGATACTAAGCAGTGTTATCTGTGGATACTAAAACTACCAGTTTTTGTATTGTATTTGTTTGGAATCACAATCTTAACAATTGTGGTACTACACCATAATACTGAGATACCATTATATTAAACATATCCTCCAATTTATGGCAGAGACATTCTTGAACAATGCCTAGTTCTGCCATGGCTGCCAAGTATCATAATACTGCCACAGCAAAAAGACCTCCACATCCTCTGAGGCACCATTCTAAGATTAGTGCTTAGTGCTCAGGGAGGAAAAGGACCCTGCAACCACATGCTGCTCACTGCAGCATCAGGCTGGTGCTCCAGATTCTTCCAACTTCTTCCCTTTGGTGGCTCCAGGGACAAGTACCAAACATTGTTCTGATGCTACCTTTGCATATTTGGACTGGGGGTGTTCCTACCAGCAAAGCAGAAACTAAATACTAAAATTCACTCCTGTAACACAGCTGTAGGAGAAGCTCTAAGCTGATGCTAGTCAAAGTTTCCAAAAGTTGATAGGTCCCAAGAATGCTTCTCACAGATCACCTCTCTGCATTGATTCCACAGGTCTGATTAGTCCTTGCAATTAATTAAATGCAACCCAGGCCAGAGTTGTTTTCTGACTTGGAATAGTAGGGCCTGTGATCTGGAGTAGCTCTATTGCATTTTAGAATATCCACAGTATGTGAGCAATAATCAATAAAATGCACTGCCCCTGGCACAAGATACGTACATGGGCTCGAAGGGCAAGGATACATGTCACTTTGTTAAAACTGATGACAGTTGTCTGAAGATCATTACCTAAAATCTACAGTGATACTCCCAAGGTAAAAATGAGCTTTTAAAGTATATACCATGTAGCAAACCAATTTACCTAGCAAGATGTAGAACTGTTTTTCACTGACAAACTTAAAATGTTTATTTAAATTTTCTAAGGACAATTGAAGTGTTGGATCTTAGGAGAAAAAATTCTTGAAAGGTAATGGGTAAAGGACAATTTGGTAAAAAAGCAGCCTTTCTCTCAGGTATCTTTTTATAAGATAAAACAAATCAAGCTACTCTATGGTTTCTATAACTAAAATGAATAAATGTAATCTTTTGGCCTATGGCACCCTATGATAAATAATGCTGAGTTCTCAAGGTTGGAAGTAGAATTAGAATAATGCTCAGTTTCTAAATATTTCACTTTAGTACCTGCTGATTTTTAATTAAAATTATTTTACAGGAGAAAGATGAACTTACTTCAACTCTCATGGTTGCCAGAACCCTCATCTGAAAAATAAAACAAGAAAAATATGTTGTCACGTTAACAAGTTAGCAACTAAATTAAGTCTGAACATAGTCAGTTCTGCTATATCACAAGCAGAACAGAACAATAATAGCCAACAGAAAGAGTCTGCTGTTAAGATCTTCTGAGAAAGATCTTTAACCTACCTACTGTCTGTTCCCCTATATATAGTGAGGAACTTAAAACCTCTCTTTCTCACACAGTTATTTCATGGTTTGTTTGCTGTTTTCCTTATTTTTTTAAATTGAGATGTTGAAGTGAGTAAAAAAAGTAAAAAAAAAAAAAAAACCAACACATTTTTTTACAGTGGAGTACAGATGAGCTGTTCTAATGGAATTGTGCCTCTAATGTTTCTTCACAGTTAGAACAGCTTCAACTGTGAAGAGATAGGATGTGCCATACAAAAACCCAAGCTAATGCTGGCCCAGATGATATGTCAACTAGTGCCAGCAAAATATCAAGCAGAGGTAGAACTTTAGATGGCAAATAGGAATACCCATATTGGTACAGTGTATTTCAGCAAAGTTATCTACTGGTGGACAGCATAGCACATGACTCAAAAACTGAAGTGTTTGAAGTCACAGTGTGGTAGGTGTACCTGTCACCATCATCCAGTAAAGACAGTGTTACCTTCTTTGTCCTTTAACAAAACTACTATTCTGCTTTCAAAAGCCTTTTCAACCTTTTACCTTCTGAAACACCCACAGATGATTTTTCATCTCCTCTTGCCCCTGCCCCTCATCAGTAGTTAATAATCCATGCTTCATTCCCATTCCAGAAATTCTACCTAGGATAAAAGGGGTTTTTTTCCCACAGAAGTGTGATGCCACTTTCCTTGATAACCCTTTTCATGAAGAAATTTTTCCTAAAATTCAATCTAAACCTCCCCTGACACAACACCAGTTCCTGTTGTCCTATCATTTGTTACTTGGGAGAATAGACTGACCCCCACCTCACTACAACCTCCTTTCAAGTAGTTGAAGTTTCAAGCCTTGTTTTCTCCAGGCTAAACAAACCCATTTCCTCAACCACTCCTCCCAAGACTTGCTCTTCAGACCCTTCACAAATTTCATTGCCCTTCTTTGGACACCTCCAAACACCTCCATGTCCTTCTTGTAGTGAGGGGCCTATAACTGAACACAGTAGTCAATGTGCAGCTTCACCAGCGCTGAAAACCTGCTGGTCTACAAATGAGTATTGCTTTGCCTTCAGTTCAATTTCCCGTAGCTGAAGAGATATGAGAACATGTGATTTCTTATCACAGCAACCATGGTTAACAAAAGTCTCCAAGCCCTCTTTTAGACAATAATTAGATTCACTAGCCATTTATGTAGTGAATGTTGGAAGCCTGTCACTGGTGAAATAGGAGATGATCTTGAAAGCTATCCTGGTATATAAAGACTAAATTGAGCATTCTTAATGCCATCTAACATGACTGACACTAATTATTTGATGATAAAAAATCTCATAATTCTTATTTAATTGAAGTTCAATAGATTAACAAGCAGTAATAGGGTTTGTGATTCCTTCATTGTTCCTATTCTTATTTGTAAATTAGGATTTATTAAAAAAAAAAGTTTTAAACTATTTTCAATTTCTACCTAGCATCAAATAAAAAAATCCTGTCTAGATTGTCAACTGACTCCAAGGATATAACACAACCATTAAGGAAACTGTGAAATTATATATGCTTTCCAAAAAGCAAAGAGAATAATACTAAGCTGATGTTATGGAAAGCTTGGTTGCACTGGACATCAATTTACAGCACGGTGAATGAACAGAATATGGCCCTGTCTCTTCCTCCACATGTATGTTTCTTACTAATCAAATGCCCCAGAAGTGGCACAGTTAAAATTTGTATAATATGAGATTCACTAATTATATCTCACCAAATATTATTCATTCATGTACATGGAACACACTGACTTCTGCGGGATATATGTTTAATAATCTAAAAAAATAAGCCTCTACAACTATTTGTCAATGCAGTACTCATTAACTCATATTTTGTCCCCTCATCCAGAGCACAAGTCCCATCAAGCACTATCTTCAGGGCAAGCATCCTCATATTCCTTTAACAATACGCTGCAAAGCCAAAATAGACAAAACAACTCACTAGCTGAGATTTTAAGGCCAGGTCATTTCAAATCCTTAGTCTTTGAGAGAAGAATGATGCAAAAGTTGCCAACTCTATATTTGCCTTTGTGATGTCAAGTCATATTCTAGCAACAGGACTCAAATGACTGCAGTGTTAAAGAACTAGTGTCTTCTCTTGCTTGCATCAAGCAGTTCTAATGAAGTCAAAAATCATTTGCTCAGATCAGCTGAGATCAGAGATCACATAATGAGTAAACAACTGCTGTCATAATGCCTAAGTCATTTTCAGAACATACAGTTTTATAAGTGGGATTTGAGATCTCTAGTTCACTGCATTAAGCAGCTGGGTGTAAAATCATCGACACTGCAGTCACTGATGTCAGTGTGACATCAGTCCAATCTATGAGGAGGCAGCAATTCAACTTGAAAACAGCATGGGGAGGTAGGGGATGGGCAAGAGAGCTATTTTTATCATACTTTGTGGAATTATTTTTTGTAGGTACATAAGAGGGATAATGCTCTGGAGGGCAGAGAACTAGGCTTTCAAATAAATTATTTCAGTATTTACCAAAACTGAAGTACTGCTTTGTTTTTTAATCATCCACAGGAGTCCTTTCTTTCTTTATATGCTCCAGTCATAAGCATTATGCACTAATTAGCTAAAACCCCTAGAAAGCATTAGTGATGCTTTAAAGTTTTACTGCATTGTCTGAAACAATTTTTAATAAACTGGTTGTATTAAAGTTGCACAAACATAAAGCACCAATGACCATAGATGTGTGTTGTACCTCAGCATCTAGAAGTGTATACCTCTATCTGTGAGACTCATTTACAAATTGTACTTTATCAGCACCTTGAGCCTGAACTCTACTTAAAAGGTTACAGATCTCCTTACAGTTTGCTGATAAGGGGAGTAACTGTGAAGATGTGCCATGCAGACTGTCAGAAAATTCAAGAATTTGAAGCTTCTAGATGTTGCTCTATTGAATACCTCTTCTTTGCACATGACCAATAAATGTTTCCTCCCATTCTAGATATTCTCAGGAGGTACAGAAAATAGTTAAGTCTCTGAATTCCACTTTATATGCAAAAAGGTAATTCCAATAGCATATGTCATATTAAGGGAAAGTTTTTCTAAAAAGAAATGCAGCTTATTTTCTATTAAACCAACTTCTATTAAGCATGTCTTTTATTAGACATCGTTACTTTCTATCAACTTCTGTGGACTGTTCAGTAGTTTTATAATTGAAAATGATAATGCATATATCCTACTGTACATAAAAAGTTTAGGAAAAAAATAACTATAATAATAACAAACAAACAAAAAAAGATATCTAGCTTTTCTTTTGGGTAAATTTGCACATTAGATCACAGTTTGCTCAGTTCCCATATATACTGCCTAATGGAATAATAAAAAAAGTTTGTTTGAATCAGAATTACCTGTTTGTTAAAAATAGTTAGCATTCCTTTTTGAGAAGATGTTACTGTGAAATCCAGATGGGGCACCTTCACTATACTGGTAATTGCATCTTGTCTCTTGACAACTGTCAAAGACAAAATATTACTCTTCATTTTACAGACACAGAAAATTATAGAAATAGAACCATTTCTCTTCCCGAAGAGAACATTATATCATAGATTATCCTATATTTGATTTGAATAATCATGTTGAATTTTAAAATATTAATGCATTATGGATGTGCTGGCTCTTTCTACATTATTTAAATACAGAAAGGCAAAGAATAAGTGCATAAATAAATAGCCTGAGACAGACAAATGAATAATTTCAAAATAATATAGGAAATGAAGAAGTGAGCAAGGCAGCAGCAAAATGTTCAGACCTAATGAGTTTAGCAAAAAACATGTTCTGAAACACATAAGAAGAAGACAAGGTATTAATAAGAAGGAAATACAGACATGAAATCCTATCAATGTAGTTTCAATAAAGTGTGCAACAAATGGCAAAAAAAATATTAGTTTTGGATACACGATGAAGTATGTCACCTGCATGAGTAATCTGCTGTTTTTCGGATACAAGGAAAACCATGTTTTCTTCTCTCAGTTGGGAAGACATGGCATCACTTTCTCCTGTGAAATAGCCAAAAATCTAAACAAAACAAACCAGAACAAAACAAGAAGTTCATAACAAAACTCCTTCTGGAATATATGCTTATATGTGTGAAGTCAAATATTTATCTCACATTTTTATCATTTAATATTTGTCAAGTATGTTTCCTAGTGTTATTTGCCTTAACCATTAAATGTCAATATGGCTTTAGATTGTTGAGATCTCCTGCTCAGGCATAATCCTTCTTCAGTGTTTGGAAAGAAGCCAGCATACACAGGGCTTCTAAGAATAAGCTGTTAGTCCAGCTTTGCCTTGTAATGACTGTTTGTAAATAATCGTCTTCAATTCCTTTTTCCAGCTTTACCTATTTGTGCTTCCTCAGCTAGAACTCATCTAGAAGAATAAACAGTAAAAGGCAGACAAACCAGTCTTCTCTATATTTATAAACTGAGAGATTTGAAGTAGCATAGTACTTTGGCCCTATGCAGAAGAAGAGGCTTTCTAGAAAGACACACAGATTTCCATTTCCCTAAAAAAAATGGAACTTAAACTTCATTTAAAAAAAATCATTTCTCATCCATCTCCTTAAGACCGGCAATGTTCCGTTTATACTGCTCATGATAGAGATCCCTACAGAGGATACTTGGGTAATTATCTCATTTCTGTTCAGGGTGTGACAATACTTCAGCTGAAATGGTCTCCAAACCTCAAGCTCTGTAGGCCCAAGTAGGTTAGTCATTTCCTCAGGAAATGAGCTCAGTCTCACTCAGCTGTACAATTTTTTTAATCTCCTTTCTTGTACTATGGACATTGTATATACTCATTTTCCTTCATGAGTTCTAAAAGCAATCCCCCTTTGGATTCAAGAGAATACTTTGCACTTTTTTCTAGTTCAATATTTTTCATGTTATACAACAGAACTCCCATCTTAGTTCTTTGAGAGATTCAGACATACATCTGTTTAAAAAAAAAGATTCATACACAACTTTACTTTTCATCTTTCACTTCACAGCTCCCTCCTTACCATGAATAAAATTATTATCTATCATACATCATCAGTCAATATATCATCTGTCTATTAGAGTCCATTACATTCCTCTTTCTAGTTTCTTGTAATATCACCTTGTCTTTCCATCATGTATCCAAACAGGATACAGGTTTTAGTATCCTAAGTTCCAGGCGTATGCTCCTTCTGCAAAGTCATAATAAGAACACAATTCATGATACTCAGCATGAATCAAAAAGTGGTAATACTAGTAATTCATACATATGGACTGTTTTCCATGTCATAGCCTTTTCACCATTGATTCTTACTTTTTTAAGTTCCATCTGAATCCCCCAATTGTTTAGTATTAAATAGAATGGTTCTGAAAGGATTGCTGTGGCTAGAATATTGTAATGATGTGTTACCCCCCAGAATCAAGGATGTACACTTTCCACTATCATCAATTAATATTCTTGTAGCAATTTTCCACCTGTAATATGTATAAAGACAGTGTCAGTATCACAACATCATGAGGTTGAAAATGACTTCTTGGGATCATTTAGTCCAACGCCCCTGTCCAAGGAGGTCAGCTACAAAAAGTTTCCCAGGACTGTGTCCAGCTGGGTTTTGAAAATCTCCAAGAATAGAGATTCCACACTCTTTGGGCAACCTGTTCCAGTGTTTTACCACCCTCATGGTAAAAAACATGTTTTCTTCTGTTCAAATAAAATTTCTCATGTTTCAATTTGTGCCCATTGCCTCTTGTCCTGGAATCATAGAACAGAAGAGAATCATATAAAAGTTCCAGTTGGAAGGGGATCATGGATCAGGTTGCTTAGAGCCCCATCAAACCTGTTCTGTCAGTGGGCACTATGGAGAAGTCTCTCTCTTTTCTTCATTCCCCCACCATTAGGTATTTGCACATCATGTTGAGTCTTCTCCAGAATAAACAACCTTAGTTCTCCCAACCTTTCCTCATGTGAGAGGTGCTCCAGAACCTTAATCACCTTCATAGTCCTTCACTGAACTCAATCCAGTAGTTCTGTACCTCTGTTGTACGGGGGAGCCCAGGCCTGCACACTGTACTCCAGGTGCAATCTCAAGTTCTGAGTAGAGAGGAAGGATCATCACACTTGACCTGCTGGCAATCCTCTTCCTAAACCAGCCTAGAATGCTGCTGGCCTTCTTTGCTACAAGGACACATTTCAAGGACACATTGTCCTACATATACTTGGAACTGTTTTCCAGATTTAGTTTCTCCATAACTATCATTAAAGTGAAGTTAGTTGTCCTGTACTTCCATGGATCCTTTTTCTCAGCCTTATTGAAGATAGGAGTTATATTTTGCTTTCTTAAATGTATGTTTCCATTTTCCTGGCATTCGAGAGCAGATTCTTCACCTTTCTGAGTAATACAGTTTTGGTGGGAGGACTTTTTCTTCAGTGATAGACTGACATATCAGATTGCTCTTGAGTCCTGATGGGATGCTGAATGCAGTGGATGGACTAGGACAGTAGCTGCCCTAAAGCAAACAGAGTTGGAAATTCTCAGTAAAAACTAGGTGTGTCCTGTCACACTTCCTGTAGACATGAAGTGGTGCCACATCTGGTCTTTTGCTTCTGCCCAGCATGCAGAAAACTGCCCAAAGAAAGGGCATCTTAAAAAGCCCTTACAGCTTCATAAATGGCTTCTGGTGACTCCAACATGGAGACAGGGGCTCCCAACAAGCCCCATGTCACAATGTATATCACAGGTTGACAAAGCACATCAAAGATGAAGCAAAATGAAATTTACACATCTTTCAGGTGTTTGCCACTTTGAAAGTGCCAGCTACATTTGGGAAAGTGATGGAGAGGTCTGTTTCCCAAGTCATTGGTAAATGGTAGCTGTTAAGACTGTCCAGGATAGGTCTTTTAAATTTTGAAGCCATTACATGACTAAAGGTAGATCCTAATTTATATAAAAATAAGATTTAAAATCACTTTAGCTTTTTTAATAAAAAAGTGTCCTTTGAGTATCAGTATATTGTTGTGGAGACTGATGGAAACTTAGGAAACCCTTGAACATGGTGGTACTTGAAAAAGAGAAACGTCAGGAAGATAAAGAAATAGGAACACTCACACAAGTCCATGATCTTTTAGGTCATGGAAATATATTTGGAAGATTTTATCAAGATAAAGAGAGGCCAGATATGGAGAGGTAAATTTGAGAAAAATAGACCTGGGAAAGTAGGAAGAGAAGAACAAAGGGTCAGGGATAGAGGTCTGGGAAAAGAGGGCAGGACAGAGGCAGAGATGATAAATGAGAAATATTAAAGGAATAAAATGACGTCATATCCCCCTTTCTTGACTTTCAAGGCTGAGGGCATGCTTACCAGTGCCAAAAGCAGCAGGGGAACTCAGAAGAACAGGGATGAAATACAGGCCTTTTAGAAAAAAAAAAACATTAGAAAACTGGAGCACAGACAGTAGAAACCATAATGGCTATTTAGGATATTACAGAATGTAAATGTTATCGATGATACATTTGGAAAACTAAGTGGTAAAAAGGAAGCTGAAGCAAGACCAAGGCTACTTACATTGTTCACAGGGGGTAACTAATGATATATCCAAGTTGCAGTTTATAAATGTGATTTATCTAATATAACTAGTAGTTCAATGAACATTGTAAGAATTAATGTATCGATCAAGAGAGCCATATCTCTATCATTCACCAGCTGTCTCAAACAACAGCTGATGTCAACTAGAATACCTGGAATACTTTCCAGTCTTAAAAGGTCAATTACCATTTCAACATTTTTCAAGCACATAAAGGAGCAGACTTGCTGCCTCTTTTTTTTTTTTTTCTTTTTTTCTTTTTTTTTTTCTTTTTCCTTTTTTTGTTTTCTCTGAAAAACAACAGTTTCACTTAAAAGGAATGAAAAATCTAATGAGCATGAGAAAAGCCAGTGGGACTTAAGAAGGTCAAGTGTTAAAGAGTCTTCTTAAAAATATTTTTACAAAAAGAAAACAAAAAAGAGGAAAAGAGCTGCACTGGAAGAAAAAAAGGGTTCATGGCCCTCACCAGTATCTAAATGTGTACATCTTTGATTGTCAAGAGGTGAAAAAGAGATGAGGAGACTTTAGAGCTGTAGTACAGCTACACTTACAAGCCTGTGGCATAGTTAGAACAAAGAGCACTGTAAGAGCACTGGCTTCATTCCTGACATTAGTAACTCTCCAGGATTACCTGAACTATTTTAAAACTGTAGAGGTTGTGATAGAAACAAAATTTTAAAAGACCACCACTGCATAATATGTAGGATACAAATCAATCACATTTGATTTTATTAGAACCCATTCAGATAAGCCTGGAAATACCTGTTTTGATCAAATCATTACAGATAGGATGTTGCCACCATTACAGTAGGTTAAAACCTGATGCTGAAGTTATAGTTGATGTAAACTGGGCTTTGACTATAACCAAATGATACTGCAACAATTATTCTGTTTCAGTGTAAACTAAATCTGGATAATTCCAGAAGTCATCAGTTTTCTTAATTCAGTTTTCATCACTCTTTCTATACCCCAGACTACTCATAAAACAAGTATTATTCTTCTGTGCTTGAAAGGAGCTTAGCTTTATGTTTAATATGTTTTTATAATGCATAGCTATATTGTAATATATATCACCATCAGATTCCCACTATACAGAAAGAAAACAAAAAAGCAAAAAACTCATTGCAGCTTTTCAATGCAGCATTATATTTCAAACTGTGCTGGATAAGGCCATGTTAAAGTAAAGAAATCAATGTCAGATTGAAGCTGATTCAAACAGTCTGATCTATATCTATTTCGTAACTGAACTATCACTTCCATCATGAATGAATTTCCAGTTACTTTGTTAAATATTTCTCCCCTCAGGAGAAGATAAATTTAAAACCACATAAACACTTTAATCTGGATTCTGCTGAACAGAGGAATTACAAGTCTTTCAATTTCACTCCCTGTGGCACTCAATGTAGTCGCACTGATATCCATCTTCTACATGAAATGCATGGTGTGAGATGCTGAAGATTCTTTGAATACCTCACAGTTTTTTTTTTTTCAAGAAAGATTATACACAGGGCATTTTAAAAGGCTGTCATCAGTCAGCTCACACTTGGTAAAATTTGAAGAACACTCATAGGAAGGGCTCTAGGGAATTTTATCCTGGGCAAATCCCACATAGATTTCATAAGGAAAATAAAGGGGCTTCACCTCTTTAATTAGAGCCCAACCTGTGCTTGCTTGTGTTATTATGTAACCCAGGTAACTATTCTGATTGCATTGGAAATTCAAGTAAGATTTTGGAGTAAAATATACTCCAGTAAACAGAGCTTCCTTCAGTTCTCTTATAAACTAATGAGCCTGAACATAATTTGCTACTGTTCTGCTTCCCTAAACAAAGGACTGTCTGTCCGAAAGTCATAATGAATTCAGAAGCACTTTTCTTAACTGGTCCCTGCTTCACACCCATAGAGAGTATCTTACTCAGTACAGGTTGTGTGTCTAGCTTGACACATCTACACAAGAGATTATGTCCCCTCTCTCCAAACCCATACAAAGAGAAGTAAGAAATTTGAAATGAGTAGAGAATTTTGAATAGTGCAAAAATGTTACTAGTGCTGCAACCATGCAGTACTTCAGCATGATGGCAGCTGGCCATTTCAAGAGCTTAGTTTGTATATCATGTACCAGCAAATACATAATGTCTTTTTTCCTCCTTATTTTCAGAATTTCGAAGAAATGTTGAGCAAAGCCAGGACTTAACTTTCAAGTATCCTCTCACGGCAAAGGAGGAAGGAAAGAAGGGATGACATGAAAGTAGGAGACATGCAAGATTAAAGATTCAAATTTACCTCTCATAAGGTGAATTTAATAACTGACGAATTTGATATGCCTTAAAGTTCTCTGTTAAGAGGGTTCATAGGTAAATTCACTAGAAGGCTGTTACAAAAGTATAAAAATCTTCAATGCCTGACATAAGCAAAGTTTGCAAATAATGTGACATTGTAAGTAAAAACAATGTTAAGAGAGGTATTAACTCAAAACGTTCCCATACAGAACCTTATTATATTGGAGGGACTGAACACACTGTTCTTAGTATGGTACTAGGAAATTACCTGGTAACAATTGTTGATAACATGTAAAGAACAGATGGTGGGTATCTTCTAGGTTCAAATAATAATATGATGTTCCAGTGTAACATAAAACAGAAATATGCTAATGAATTTATAGTTCATGCCTCTTGTAAATACCTTGCCTTATGGCTTTAATTCCAGCAAGGACTTCACTTATATGCAGTGTCACCTATGCTATCATAGGGAAGTTACTGTGTGCTGGAAGTTATGTCCCATCTGCACAATTCCACCTTCAAGTGAAAACCAAACAAAATCTGGTAACATATGATGATGGATGCCTTTGATACAGATTGGCTCTAACAATGTAAAAATCAGTCATTTTTATAGAACAATTGCTTGAAACACTATCCATGGGAAATACCTTAATAAAAGATACTTTTCTAGGACAAGTGTCCATAATTTCTCATAGCACATGCAAAAAAACCCCAAAGAGCACCATGTTTAAAAGAAAGAAGACAAAGTACTTTTACAGAAAATGTGTAAAATCATTGACTGATAGGACAAGGGGAAATGGGTTTAAGCTGAAGGAGAATAGATTTAAATTAGATTTTAGGAAGAAATTCTTCAGCACAAGGGTGGCAAGACATTGGAATAAACTTCCCAAAGATGTTGTGTCTGCCCCCTCCCTGGAGGTGTTCAAGGCCAGGTTGGACAGAGCCTTGTGTACCCTGATCTAGTTGGGAGG
>JANIJG010012178.1:0-41978 GCA_024611175.1 Megaceryle torquata
AAAAAAGAGGGGGGGTGGGGGGGAAGTGTTAAGAGATTATCTTTTGAGTTAAATTCAGTCAGTTCTCTGCAATAATCACAGAGCTGGCCTCATATCTGTTGTTTCTGCTGCCTAACACTGTCCCGGGGGATGAATGCCTAGGAAATTATGGATGCTCAGTTCCCAGTGGTCATGCTCTGATTGTAATCTGCGAGGTCTGGGGGACCGAGGGACGGGCCGATGGGATCATAACTGGCTGTAAGCACAACGTGTGTGCTCATGGAATACATTTTTTCTGTGTGACACTGAGGGTCGCCGTCATCAATTTAGTGGACTTTCTGTCATGTCCACTGACATTAAGATGAATTAGTTTGTGCGTGTCTGAAGAGTTGGAGGTCAGGAGTTAAACCAAGGGATTTGGGTTTCTGTTGTGTGTGTAGCGCGTGTGCAAAACGCAACTCTGCATCACAAACCCCTCCTGCACAAGCTATGACCACCCCAAGCGCTCGAACATCTCTTTGGTGCGGAGCAAATTTGGGCTACTGAGGACCTGGACACAAAGATACACTAGAAGATAGCTTGGGGAGGACTTGAGGAGAGGCCATTTAAATAAAAATGTCTGGATTCAGTCTGGGCTACTCCTACGCCAGTGTAATTCCTTAGACTTCTGATTCACAGCAACTGGACGGGAGATCCAGTCTCTACAATGTCTTCTGCTCCTCTCTGCATCATTAATAACAGAAATTATTAATAAAATTTAATAGCTACTGATGAAATGTCTTTAAAGAGAATGGTGTGGGAAGCAGGATCTTTCTCTGGTTAAAAAATGGAAGTATGAGCAGCGGGGGAGGTTTGATATATTCAGGAGCAAGCACTCTGGGCGAGGACGTGCGTGCACGCGGCGATAGCTTTACAATAGCACAAACCTATTGTTTCCTATATGGTGTCGTTGTCACTGGGCGTGAAGGAGATGGGAGGACACACAACAATGAGGAAGGTGAAGGAAATGTTCTTGAACAACTTGAAATTACAGTTAATATGAGTGGTGATTAATTCAGTAAAGGAAGTCATAATTCACCTTGCAACTCAAAGCTTGACAGGCATTGTATTCAATATGGTAACTTGTGAAGTCAAATCTCACCCAGTCATGGAACGAATGTTAGTGGTTAGCACCAAGGACTTCGCTGTGGTGGAGCCCAGGACTCTGGAACTCTTATTTCTTGGTTTGTAAGCAAAATAGTTGAGCAGCGGTGATGCTCGCAAGGCTCTGCCCAGGCAGGCTGCAGGAATTCAGATTATGAAATAAGTGATATATGCTGCAATATGTTCCTGCTGGTGACCCAGGAATATACACTTAGCACTTAATTCTCACACCTTTGCAGAGGAGTTTGTGCCGAGAACTTTCAGTCTGTGAGCTTTTTATGAGCTGTTTACTCAGGCTGTTTGGAGCGTGTGATTGCTCACCTAAGTCACAGGCTTCTGCATTTCCACCGTGTGCTTGGCTGGCTGAAATTGTAACAAATAACAGATTACCAATGGCAAATAATGAATAGTGAATACTCCTGCCTGCACAAAGATCCTATTGCTCCTCTGTAAATACTTGTGTTGCCGAGTGCCGTAGCCCAGCCTTTCTCCAGACCTGTTCACGGAAGCAGAGTTATCTGTGCAGCACAGGGGAAGCGCCGTGTTTGCCATCACTGGGTTTATTATTATGTAGAACTTTGTCGTGAGGTTTGGTTTTTTTCAAGGAGGGAAATATTTCTGGGGGGAAAAAAAAAGTAATGCAGCAAGTTTGTGGTTGTTTTTACTTCCTGGAAATATGTTGGGCTCTGAGGTCTGAGCCTCGCTGTTGACACTGGAGCTCTGGGGGCTGTGAGTGTCCCAGTCAACCAAATGCAGTGCACTGGGCTGGCTGTGAAAGCGAACGGGGCTGAGCCTGGCTCTACAAGGTGTTTCTTGGCTCTGGAAAGGCGTCTTAAACCATAACGTGGAATTTTATACTTTTTTTTTTTGATTGTCTCATATCCCTGGCAGTCTCGCTTCTGATCTGCTAACCTGCTCTGCAGTAATGGACAGAACAGTGAAAGTGCCACCTGCCCAGAGCTGCTCTTCCAAGGGAAGAAAAAGTCCTTTGTTTCAGTGACTGGCTGTAATTCTGCTCTGGAATGGAAATGCTTCGTGTGGAAGCATGAGTAATGTCTGCATAAATATTTCTGCTCACGCACGTGTTTCTTTTTCAGGAGAACTTTTATTAAGTGCCCACCTGTGGCAAAAATCCCAAATGTCAGGAGCGAACATTTCAAAAGGGGAGGGGGTTGCGTGGTTTGTGGTTACCGCGTCCGGCGCAAGCACGGACTGAAGGGTAACGCAAACTGGTGGGAGTTGCTGAACTGCCACCCCTGCGCCTGGCAGGGTCACAGCCACTGTCTCCTGGGATAAGGCTATTATAGGAAAAAGAGTGGAAATTCCAAAGGTTGCTGGGAATAATAATTTAGAGACAGTGGAAGGAAATGAGTGAGCTTTAGGAGGTCCTCTGAATCATTAACTGAGGTCACTTTCTGCCTCCTCTAACACACTCTGTTCCCTGTAATAAGGTGGGTGCACTGGGGGAGATTGCTTCAAGAGAAAACAACTTCCATCCTAGTGAGTATTTAAGCTCAGCTGGCATAAGATAAAGTCACAAATATCAGAGCAGAGTAGAAAAAAAAGAATTGTAGATTAAAATAGACTGTGTATTGAATGGGCTTCAGCATGAGAGGAGTGTGCCAGTAATTATCTACCAGTACTATTCTGATTAATTCTTGTACTGGGATACTCTGAGGTTCAACACTTTTTAACCCTTTTCTTAACTTTTAGTTCTATGGAGAAGTGCTGAAGTATTAATATTGACTGTTAGAATGCCCTCCCTCAAGCGTAAACATCAGCAAAGGAGGTTGTCCTATCCCTCTTTAAGCTCTAACAGCAGTGGGTATTAAACCAGCTTCTGAGTTAGCAACTGCACAGCCAGTGAAAGGACAGTCCCCACCATCAATGGTTCTGTCAGTCGAGCAACGTGAAACGTAAGCCTGAGAGAGATGTGGTCACCTTTGTGGTTCTCACCTTTCTAGCCACGTTGGCCGTACCTCTCCGTTGTTGGGACGTGAAGCGGCCGTGCAGGCTCTAAGCAAGGCAAGCTCAGGGTGGTCAGTGCTGGAATGAGCCATCAACTCACGTAGGACCCCCTCCAGGTTTCTCAGGCCAGGCTGGGTGAACGGGAGCGTGAATTTATGGCCGGGCATCGTGTGAACTTGATGTCTTCCCATGCAGAAAGGTGCGTGGCCTGGGTAGAGGTCTAAGGCTTTGAAGTAGGAGTGGGAAGCACACCTGGTCCTGAGCTCAGGCTCAGAGCCACAGTTCAGTGTCTGTCCTTAGAGTCTGCAGCCGCCTTTTACCAGGCGGGCGAAACCGTCCGAGAGGAGGTGGAAGGTGTAGCACCAAAGCAGGCTGCGTTCGCAGGGTGAGCGCTTGTCACAGCTTGGAGCGAGTTCCCCTCTGACAGCCGTCGTGATTCTGCAGGCACTCATTTTTAGGCACCGTTTCTGACCTTTGCTGCTGTGATTCACAGTGTTGCTTGTTTGGAAAAGCCTAGTGTAACTGGTCCAAATTTGATCTGATTCGTAGAGATAGATTAGAATAGGATAGATAAGTAGAGAGTGGTTTGTCTTTATCAGGGAAGACTTGGTCACATTTCTCTTATCAGCAACGTTGGTGCTCTACACAAAAATGCAAATGCCGGAATAAAACAGATGAGTGTGATTTCTGTGCAGATGACTGTGAGGGAATAGAACTCCCCCTGACCTCCTGCACCATCATCTGGAATGTCCCCCGGTTTGGAAACAAGCTGTTTAAAATATTAATGTCTTGAATAATGAATCACTGTGCATGTAAATGAGCTCTTGATATAACAATCCAGAATCACTCTGGTCTAGGCACATTTTAGTGATTATTTGGCCATTAACTTTAGTAAACATAAGAATGTGAAGAGAAAAGGAAAAAGATATATAATTTCTCTATTATTTAGCTTTGTTTTAAATGAAACCCTTGGAAAGATGTATATCATTTTAATTTTAGTTCCAGAGGCTTTTATGTAAATTAACTGCATTGGAGAATTGGCAAGAACATTTATTCAATTTAGAACAGCCATGATTATGAGCTTTACATTAATATAACAACAGTTCAACAGCGGCTGATAGATGGGACACAACCATGTAATTATCAAAAGTGAGACACTTTCTTGAACTCTAATTAGTTCTATAAGCAAATATAGTTTTGCTGGAACTAATTGCTGTATTATAGCTGGCAGCGAGGTGAGCGCTGAACTGGAGTTCAGGTGCTGAACACGGAGTGTTGCACGTCCAAAGATTTTTCTATTTCCTGATTTAATCGGATGTATAATTCAATTATATGTGCTGAGCAGAAGCAGGCACTTGTGCACGTGGGAATAACCTTCTCTTTGCTGCAGTGTCCTTTGACTTCTTCATACAACAGCGAGCACCCAGCTTGGGCTCGTGTCTGTCAGGGGACACAGGTATGGAGAGCTGCCCTTAGTGGGAGGAGAGCGTTCTGACCTGTTGGTATTTTACATCCACTTAGCAGAGAGAAAACACGTAAAGCGAAGGAAAGCGAGACCTGGTCCGAAGCAATGATTTTTTTTTTCCTGCCTCTGTGTTTTGTGACAGATGAAATTTGAATTTGGCTATGTCCACGTCCATCACGAGGACTCGACTGCAGGCAGCTCTTCCTGGGGCTGCTTTGGGTTACTCATCGCACAACTTCCATTTATTTATGGCAGCTCATTAGCTTGGGTAGTTCTTCAGCCACAGAATTCAGTTTGCTCTTAGATATCCATTTTCATCCTGAATCATTATTTAATGAAGCTAAAAATGAAGGTTGGGAAGGACTTATTTCAATTATCACTCACAGAAAGGCAGGAGAACAACCCTGTTCTCAGTAGTCCTGTAGGGACACGCCTTACGTTCTGTTGTAAGTACCGTCTTGTTGTGAGGCCTCTGAACCAAAGGAACTGGGAACTGACCATGTGTACAGTTTTGTAAGGTCTGTTTATTTTTGTCACTGCACCATAAATTGTATTTTTCAGTTTTTATTGCCTATATCCTTTTTAGAAATTCTTTTTCTCATTAGAGTAAACCAATTACCAAGTGCCAGTGCTTTGTTCCAACTGAATCTGAGCAATTGTCCTCGTACTAATTGCTTAAGGGCAGCTACAGCGATCTATCAAGATCATAGCCGGGCAGCACTAATGCATTTAGTGGGGAGATTATTGGATTTATTAAGCATTTGGCCCACTGCAGTTTCTAACAAATGCGTTTGGTGAATATGACAGTCCTGGCGAGTGAGTTACAGACTCGTTACTTGGGCTGCTCGAGCCTCTTGAATAGAAACCATGATTCTTGTCAAAGCCATTAGCTCCTTTACTAAGCAAGGGCTGTCATTTCATTAAGTAGCTCTGCACATATCCCAGGCTCCAGCACACGGCCCAGTCGCTTTCTGTCTCTCATACTTCCTCATGGAACCTGAGGTTTTTCTGTGCAGGACCTTCCCTTTCTGCCAGGTGGAGGAAGATTTTGCAGGAAGGATGCTTCAGACCTTGGCTGGAGCAGAGGTTATCTGCTCAGCAGCCAGAGCTGGAGCCAGCAGCATGGTATCTTTGCTGGAGGAAATAGCAGTGATGGGAGGGATGGTGGTTCTCCTCAGGGCATGTATCATTTTCTTCTGCTGCTGTGTGCATGTGGGAAGGGGCTGTTCTTGTTCATGTGAGATTCTGTGGCTTGCACAGCAAGAGGGGATGTTCTCCAGTGGAACTGGAAGAAGAATAAGTGCCCCTTGGCACTGGGCAGCATCAGAGTAAAGAGGAACCTTGTTGCTCTGTGTGCTGAGGAGAAAGACGTGATCAGAGCTGAGATTTTATGCCTTTTCTTGATGTAGTTTGTTCAGTGGCAGTCGTGAAATTATGAATACATGGAAAGCATCTAAACAATGCAGGTAGGAAAGCTTTGGATGTGACAAAATGGAAGCCATAGATCTGATTGCTCTTTAATCCCATCTTCACTTGCAGAAAATGATTCAGAAAAGAAACACTGAATTTCAATCTTTGCTGTTTCTACTATCACTGGTACAAAAGCTTTAATGTCACTCTTTCTAAATGATGCCGCGTGGCATCCACCCGTAGTGACGAAGCAACTGGAGTATTCAAAGCTGTGAGGAGAAGCAAAGGAGCTGATCTTCCTCCCATTGAAGGCAGTGAGTTCACCAGCATGTGGTCGTGCCCTCAGGAAAGAAATAGATTTCATCTCCAAGCTTCCAAAGAGTTGCTTTATAAACTGCAGGGGGGGAAAAACCCAAACAAACAACAAACAAAACAAAAAACCAACCCCCCCAAAAAAACCAGACCCAAAAAAAAAATGGAACTGAAAAACAAACCAGAAAGCCCACACAAGGAATTATGACTAATGCCCCCCTCCCAGCATCTTTGTCACCCCTTTCAGAGGTCGGTAGCAGTCTTTGTTGTTGTCAGCAGGGTGTCAGGCTGCTGCTGCTGAGCTATCGCTTCTCAAAACCACCTATTCCCCTTACCCTTCCTTGTGTATTTTTATTTTCAAAGGATGGGATTATGAAGCAGAGCAGTGAATGGAAAGGTTTTTTCAAAGCCCCCTGCAACTGCAGAAATACTGGATTTGGCAGGTGTCCCTCTCTTCCCCTCACTTTCTCTGCTTACACTGCTGAGATCTTCAAAACGCCCGGTGTAGCTGCAATGGGGGAAGCCAAGGGCGTTTTCTGATCCCTCTGCTGTGGCTGTTCAAGTGCAGGGTCTGTTACCAGGCCTTGCTCCTCCTGAGAGTCAGCATTAAAAGCAGCAGACGGTCAGAGCTGCTCCCTGATGTCTCGCTGGTAAATGTCGCAGAGGATGGGGGTGGCATCCCTTGGCCCCAGCCCCTCACGGGTGGCCTGGTCTGAGCTCTTGGTAGTTGTCGGTGTGGGGAGGTGACGAGGCAGAGCTGCTCCAGAGTCCTGTCCAATATTCCAGACGGGAGAAAAGTGCCCTTCATCTGAGATCATGACTTTCCTTTTTTTGTGAAAAGGAAACTGTCATTCTCGGGGAAAGGTCTTGGGGTTTGGGGTGCTCAGGAAGAGCAAGATACCTACTCTGGGGAAAAAAGCACCAGTGCTTCTGTTGAGGTGGCCTTCTGCTGTTCTTCCCCAGCTAGCTTGGACTCTGCCACTGATGTCGGCACAAAAAGGAGAGCTTTTGGCATGTCAGACAATTAAAATAACCGCTAGAAATCTGCAGTCAGTGAATCTCCATCGGTCGAGTTGCAGAGAGTTTAGGTTAGGAGCGTTGTCCTTCGTGTGGCTCTAGCAACTGGTTCAGTGTTGTTTTGAAAGTCACGCAGGTGGAAACTTGAGGTGCTCCTTTAGTCCTTCACGGGTGAATCTGGTTTTGTCAGCATGTCTGCAGTCTTCAAAGCTCGGAACAGTCTTACTGTTAAATATCAGGGTTTCCTGATAGACAAGCGCATCCCCAGATGCTTTTTTCTGGAGAAGATGAAGGATTCCATTCCCAACCTGTCCCCCTCAGCTTTAAAAGGCCATTTCATCTTATTAGGAAAAGTCAACGAAAAAATGCTGCGTTCTGATGAAAATGTTAATCTCTTCTGGATAGTTGCTGTGAGATACATGTGTGTGTCTGTTTCTCTCTCTCTAGTGTCGCTATAGCCCCCTCTTAGCTGGGATGGGGGCAGTGTTAGTGCATTCCCAGCAGAACCTGCAGCCCCAGCAGTCTGAAAGTCATGCTGAGGGTTATTTAAATAGCCTGGGATTATTTTTTTTTCTTACACTGGGTATTTGTAGCTGACCAAAGCAGCCCAATTTGTAATTAATGAGGATTTCCCTTCTGTTTTCTCTGTAGCATCTGCTTGTGGCTTGCAGGGGGTATTTAGTTACTTCTGAAATCGTGCACTGATTATGCAAATAATTACCACACCTTACAATCATTGAAAAGCCAAAAATGAAATCTTGAGTTTGGAAGGAAACAGAATGTAGCATTTTAAAGATTTTGATTCTCTTACCTGAACGTTAAAGCATCTCCTGAACTCAGGAGAGGCGTGTTTGTCCTGGTGAAGAAAATACAGAAAAATCAAATCCGGAATAGAGCTAAACACCAAGCAGGAATCAGGACTAGGCAGGCATGTGTTTATCTGGCAGGAGAGAGGAACGTCTGATCAATCCCTTGTTGCTTCACTTAAATTTATTTGGGTAATTTTCAGCCAATTTTGATGCAAAACACCTACGGTTATTTTAAGTATGCTTACACTTGTGGTAATCCAGTTTCTTCCTGGAGAAATGGAAAAGAAATACACATCCCATCAAATCCAGCTTGCCTGAGAAATACAGTCTGTCTGTTTCCAACTGTCCGGTAAATTCCAGCTGCCAGCACTAACACAATAGGCTTTTCTTACATTAGTGCAGCCAAAGAATAGGAACTACTGCTGACTGAGCTTCATTTACCATGGAAAATGGGGAGTTATTTTACAATTCAACCATAATTATCTGGCACAATTAGGAGCCTTGCATTATTATAAAAATTAGCCTTGCTTAAACTAATTTTGTTCTGCATTTTAAGGATTTGCCTTTTTGTTTTAAAGGGTTTGTCCTTGTTCCGAGGTGAATGCAATTTATATTTCCCCTTGACCTTTATATACCAGTGAGTGCTGTTATTTTTTGCTCTATTACTCCTCTTATCTTCCTGCCTGTGAACTCTTGTTCACCGCAGATTGGCTACTGGTACAATTTGTGTCCTGAAACCCAAATATACACACGAAAAAAGGAGCAGATCCTCAGTGTGTGAGCTTGCCCTTGCCAGTATAGCTCAGCTGACAGTCTGGCCCCGGAGATGTTTAGAGCTAGAACCTCTGTGCTGGGGGAGGTCCTGGCAGTGAGCTCTGTGGCATTTCTCCAAGAAATCGTTGACACCACCCAGATTTGACCTGGGCTTTGGAAGCACGTTGTACAAATTATTGAAGAGATGAGCTAAATAAGTTATCTTCTCGTAATTTTGCCGGCTTCATTTTAGGAACAGAGCCGGCGCGTCTCAAAGAGGAGTGGTCCCCTCAAGGTTGTACTTCGAGTCACGGGGAGAAAGAAAAATAGAAGCACAAACCTTATTTCATATTCTCTCTCCTCTCAATACACTTACTGTTTCTCTTTTAATTTTCCTTAGAAAGCTACTTGAATGAGATTGCACGAGTAATTCTTCTGAACAGGCAGTGCCCGATTATCAGTCCTACACACTGACAATTCCCTCAGGTTGCTCGTTCTTTTTGCCTTCCAATAAATATTTTCATTTAATGCTGCATTGGTAGTAACCTTACTACAGACTCTCGACGGTGTTTTTTCTGTGGCTACCTCACTGGCTGAGGTTCTCGGAGGTGATAAATGTCACTTCCATTGACCAGTCTTGAAGGTGCCAGACTCATCTTGTTGCGTGGCATTAATTACACAGGGTAACATTAAAGTGAACACGAGCCCCTTTGTCCTGTTCCCTGCACGCGGTCGTGGCTGGAAACAAGAGAGTAGGAATGCTACTCTTTGGCTTATTTCTCACTGCAGATTGTAAAGGATGAGTTAAAATTGTATAAAGTTGAAAGTGTGCCCAAGGTAAACGTCCAGCGACGTGGAATTGCATCGAGAAGCATTTACAGTGCTCTCTTCTATGGCTCGGGCAGGAAGTATCTTCATACTGCACTTCAGGTTGAATATACAAACGAGGAAAAGTGATGCATAAGAACATTTTGTTTCTGTTATTTTTGAACAGGCTCCGAGTTTTATCTTGAGTCAATTGACTCAGTAAAGCTTTGCACTCCTTCAGTCCTGGAGAGCAGACCAAAGGCACAAGTGCAGATAGAGATTTGCTCTTAAAGTAGTGTCTGCTTTGCTGCTTTCCTGGCTTATTTGCACCACCTTTTAGAAAGGAATCTTTTATCCTCTACACACCTACACGCAGAGCTTGTCTTGCAGCTTTAGTACTTGAGTACAAAGGTGTCTTTTAAATGTCATTAGTCATCTAAATTAGCTATTGGAGTGGAAGGGGTGATGTGGCAGCCCCTTCTACTGCGGGCATAATGAGATTGATTGCAGGTGCCTGGAAAAGGAAGCTGGAGCAGCTTCCAAACCTCCAGTTGCTCCTGTGTTAGAGATCATCCGAGCCGCGGGATTTGCGTGTATCGGGGTTTGTCCCCCTTCCCTCTCCAGTTTCATCTATGCTAAGTCTCCAGTGGCAGCACCTCCATCCTTACTGCAGGGATCCGTTTGAAGATGTGCAACGGTGTCTGAGATGCTTTCTGACCATAGGCAGGCTGTAGGTGTGAGTTGGGTGCAATAGTTACTTCTGTTATCAGTGGCTGTGCAGCCATTCGGTCCAGCGTGGTTCTGCTCAGTTACCGCACCGAGCGAGAGGAACTGGGTGTTTCTGAGCGAAGCAGCTTCTGCAGAGCTGGTCGTTTCTTTTTACCCTGTGCAGAATCTTTATAGGGCGCAACTAGAATACAACACAATCCATTTAGAGCCCTTGGGACTTTAATATTCTGAGGTTATTTGTGTTAATTCATAGTTGGACAAGCTAAAGTTTTATTGAGGCTGCCGTAGCGCAATTTGTTCTTTCAGCATGCACAAAGTGGAGCTAATTGTGGAACATTATAGAGTCAAAAAGCCCCAGATGAGTAAGGGGCTGACTCCGATCCTGTTTCTCACCATGTGCAAATGAAATTATCTCTATTGGATTTGTCTAGGCCTACACATTTTGTGCTAGAAGCAGAATCCATCCCTAAGAGCCCAGGATTTATAATCCTGATGAGTTGTTCTCTTACTGGGTGTGCTGTGTGAGCACCAGCAGCTTTTCTGCACAAAATAACTAGGTTTGCCCTTTGCTTTTCTAATTCCAAAACAGCCTCAGGCACCAGTTCACCTTCTGGAAGAATAGCTTACAGAAACCTTTAGAAATATATAGATACATAGATTTTTAAATTACAGCACAATGAGAGAGAGAAAGTGATTCAGGGGCTGCTCCAGGGCAAGACATGGATATTCTGGCAAGCTTGCACGGGCACCTGTGCTGCAGGGTGAGACCGGTTGGTCTGTCTGTCTGTCTTGCCACAAGAAATTGTGACCTTTTGTTTTTTGATGTTTGGTTTTTTTTTTAATACAGTACTACCTAAACTGGCTGCTTTTGTCGGCGTCGGGTACCAGTGGCAGTAAAGATTTGCTGAATGGATTTCAAGGATTCTGTGCAGACTTGTAGGGTTTGCTGAGGTCTAAGCCAAGATAAACTCATGGCTTTTGGTAGACAAACGCGTTACTTCAAAGTTTATTTGCATGTGGTACATAGGAGCCAGTTCTCCTCCTCACTGCAGCGCAAACCCGGGCTCCACGCGTGGCAGAGCTGTGTTGGCAGAGCTACAGAGATTTTTCTCAGGCTACAGTGGCTGAGTTTCATTATTTTGTCAGAGCCCTAAGGGGCTCAGGGACTCAAAAAGCAGGGATTGCTGAAGGGTAATTGAAAGACTTATGTCCTTAAGGCTGGCGCTGTGTCCATCACTGAACACGGATGCGAGGCTGGTCAAATTAACACCAGCATCTCTGACAATCACACGCTGTCAAAATAACTTAAAAACAGAACCACAAAAATACCCCAGACCCGCTTTTCCTTTCCGTGTTGTCACTAAGGACCATCCTCTTCAAAACAGCAATGTACTAATGATTGGAAACGGAGAGCCAGGGTTATTTTCTGCAGGAAAAACATAATACGCTTGAAAGTAGAGATTTATGTTGTGGTAATTGACTTCAGCATTACAGCACGGGTTGCACAGGCACCTCCTATCGCATGTGCTAACAAATGTCTCTCTGCAGCTACAATATATTAATATGTCTGTGAATAAGTAGTCATTGTTTGTGTCAAAGTACAGAACTCAGCTGGGAGGACTGGCCTTAAATATCACTTTTCTTTTTCACAGACAGGATTAGGGAATTGGATTCTGGAGAGGGGAAGTTATAAAAATCAAACAAGGGGCCTGATTCTCCTGCTACCTGCCTTTGTTTGAAACTCCACTGACTTCATCAATCAGAGCTGCCCCTCAGAAGAGGCTCTCAGGATTGTTTCTGCCAAAGGAAGCTGGATTTTAGTACCCCGAATTAACAAATGATTATTTAGATTCCTCGAGCAGAGATGAGAAATCCTCACAACCATCACAACAAAGTTATATGAGGTGAATACTTTTTGTGACTCTGAAATCAGAAATTTCACTTCACCTCTGTTGCCCTGGAGTGGCAAAGCTGAAAATAAAGCTGCTTTATAGCATTTAAAATCAAATTTCCAGATGGATGATTATTCACCGACCTCCTGTTGGCTGGCTGTGCATGTCTTTGTGTAACTAGAAATATTTGTAACATTCTGTAGGCTGCCATTGTTGGAAATGTGAAGGAAGGAGCAGCGCGTTGTTTGGAAAGAACTGTTTGGAGTTTTAGATCTTGTTTGGGGTATTTTAAAGGAAGGAACAATAGATTTTGCTCCCAGCAAAGAGAAACATGCTCTGCTTCCTGGACTTCTATTGTAATGGCCTCTCTCCCTTTTTCCCACCTAGGCAGAGGCACGTTCCCCCACACCACAAGTTGTGGTAGTTATGGGAACCCCAGGTGAAGAGCGTGAGGCAGGTGGAGGAATTGAAAATTCTATGCAGCACAAAGACCTTGAGAAAAACTTAAGAAAAATCAAAATGCAGGCTGACTTTTCAAATGCATCTTCAGTCAGGGAAAATAGGATGCAATTAAGTTCTTCCAACAAGACTTCAGTGCCTCTAATGATAAGCTTTAAAAGACCAGCTTAATGAAATGTCACAAGGACACTGGCTGTAACAATTCCCTGTATCCTGCCTGCTAAGCAGAGCTTTACCTGATGGCGGAAAAATTACAGGGGGGATATGATAAGTGAGCGTTAGCTTCTTTATCCCTGCTGTAAGTCTGTTGAAATCAATGGTGTTACACTACAGATAAATTTGGCTGTAGAATTTTAAACAGAAACAACCACAAAAACAAAGCCTTTGAAAAATAGCCAGGCTTCTTAAGCAGGAATTTTCCATTAGGCAATTATTTAATTCCCTTTAGCTATTAGACACAAAACTTCAGGGTAAGACATGCAGTTTCTCTTCCCCACTTTACCGACCAGCCCTGTGGGTTGAGATGTTCCCACTCTCTGCTGGGTCTCAGATTTTGCCCCTTTAATTCTCTACGTGACGTTTGCCAGTCACTAGGGTGCCACGGCTGAACTGAAAAATACCTGTCAGAAGATTTCAGAGGGAACGGGTTCCCAGAGAGCTGCTCCTTCCTTCCTGGGGCAGCAAATAGTAGAATATTCCTCCTTTAAAAGGGGTGGTTTATATTTTATGAAGCTTCCTGGTGTGAGTGCTCCATTCTCTTATTTGTGTGCCTTATCTGTTTTCTTTCAAAGAAAAAGATAATTTAATTTTAAAGGCAGGACTGTAACTCAGGATATTCAGATTCACCTTCAAGCTGTGCTCACAAAACACTCTGGATCCGGGCCGGTGATGTCTCTTTACTGTAGTGGTGATGGGGATAATAAGGATCTGTGTTAAAACTGCAGCAAGAGCGTGTCATCGTTGAGCACTGGAAAGCACTTTGTATAGTTAAGACTGATAAGGTGCTGGGGTAGAGGGGCTGCAGAGGTTGTGTAATTTCTGTCATTACACCTCTTTAGGAACAGAAATTTGCTCTCAGCAGTTACGTGGGCAGTGTTGATCTGGAGAAATACAGACCAAAGAGTGATGTTTTCAAGTCCCTTCCATCCCTGTTTCTGTATGAGACTGGTCTAAAGATGCCGTCGTGATGAATTTTGGATGGCTTGGAAGGGAGATTTTAAAAGGCCACTTAGTATGCACTGCATGCTGGAATTCCATGGGAGTTTTTCTTAGAATCCTAGAATGGTGGGGGTTGGAAGGGACCTCTGGAGATCGAGTCCAACTCCCCTGCCAGAGCAGGAACACCCAGTGCATGTGGCACAGGAATGCATCCAAATGGGTTTGGAAAGTCTCCAGAGGAGACTCCACAACCTCTCTGGGCAGCCTGGGCCAGGCTCTGTCACCCTCACAGTCAAGAAGTTCCTCCTCATGTTGAGGTGGAACCTTCTATGCTCAAGTTTATACCCATGGGTCCTTGTCCTGCTGCTGAGCTCTACAAAAAAGAGATTGGCCCCTTCCATTTGACCCCCACCCCTCAGCTATTTATAGACATTCATAAGATCCCCTCTGTCTTCTCCTCTCAAGACTAAACAGCCCCAGTTCCCTTGGTCTTTCTTCACAGGGGAGGGAGATGCTCAAGTCCCTTAATGATCCTTGTAGCCTCTATTGGAATCTTTCAGTAGATCCCTGTCTCTCTTAAACTGGGGACCCCAAAGCTGGACACAGTATTCCAGGTGTGGTCTCTCAGGGCAGAGCAGAGTGGGAGGAGAACCTCCCTACACCTGCTGGACATGCTCTTCTTAATGCCTCCCAGGCTGCCATTGGCCTTTCTGGCCGCAAGAGCCCATTGCTGTCCCAAAAGTGAAAGCATCCTGCTCTGTAGGTAGGTTCAGTAGCCACCCTCTACTCCTCCCTCTCCTAAGGAGGTCCTGCCAGTGCCGAGTGGTAAGAAAACCACGTTAGGTTCACTTTCCAGCTGTGAAATTTAACGCGCAGTAGGTTGGCATTCTGTGCATAAGCTGCACCATCATTTAGTCCTACCCTGAAATAAAACTTTTTAAGCACAAGTCCTTTTGGTCAGGAAGCTAACTTCGAATCCATTTCTTTTGACGACAGCATCAGCCTGCTTTAAAAAAAAATAAATCTATATTTAGAATGCATAATGCAAGCATATCATCTTCTAAACAAGAAAGTAGGACACGTCCTCAGCTAGGATGATGAAAAGAAAATGAAAAAAAAAAAAAGTCTGAATAAGAAAGTCTGAGATTGCTGGTACGGTAAATGCAATGTCAAACTGGCAGGTATTTCTCTAATAAGATTCGTGTAAATACAAACACAAACATACTTTGGTGCACAAATCACATAAATGCAGATACAAAGAACAAAATGGAATGACAAAAAAAAGATGGAAAGCGATGAATATTTCCTACCTTCTGCCTCGGCTGCTGGTGCAGAGTGGAGGTGCCATTCTGGCTTGACTTAGTAATTGTTCTTACATCACCTTGATGCTGAACAAAAGCTTTGAAATGTGCTAAAGATTGTCAAGCTCCTCTGAACAGTCAAATGTAAAACCAAGTTTTAAATGCCAAAAGTTCTTGTTCCCTCGGTGGGATTTTTAACCATAGTAGGTGGTCTCTTTCCAGTTAAGTGCCAGAATCTGCTAAGTCCTAGTTTCATGGCATCAGACTGGAAAACTTTCTCCCTGGGTTGGAACTTTTCAAAACCAGACATGTGAAAAACCATGGAAAGCTTCCTTTGAAAGCTCTACCTGGAGCAGATCTTGGTCCCGACACAGAGCTCCTGCCTGGGCTGCCCAGGTAGCTGGCACCGGGCTTGGACAGCCAGGTTGTTTGAAGTGAACCATTGGTTTCAGTCCATACATCTTGGCACAGAGCTGATTTTCATTCCAAAGTGTGTATCACAAAGGTGCAAACATTCTGATACTCTAAAACTTGATAAAACCCCTTGAGAAGAATGGTTAAGGAAAACTTCCTGAATATTCCAAGCAATCGTGACCGATGAGAACATTTTCCTGATGATATTGTCTGTCTGTATTGCTGCTCTGGAATGCTTCTCAGAAAAGGGTTCTTCAGACAAGCGTTTTATATTGTTACCAGTTTTCCCTTGTCTTGGCTTAAAGGGATATTACAAACTTCAAGAATAAAAAAGCACTCGTTCTAAAGAGACAGATCGTGTGTGTAATGAGGCTCAAACTCCTTCTCCTAAAACATTATTTCCCGTAATTGGATTTGATAATATTTATTTGTGTTCTTAGGAGCCACTGAGGGTACCGGTGTTATTAGTTTTGCAGAAGTGGCGGCGAGGCCGCAGCGTGTCAGCCGCGATACGCGCACGCTGAAGGATGAGTTGAGCACGTTATTGATCTGGTTTCCAGGGAGTAGCCCTGGGCTGGGAACGGCTCCAGCTGCTTTTTTCGAATGCGAACATTTGGCTCTTACCCCCTTGGACTGCCCGTGCTTTGTGCTTTCTGCAGCAGCCAGCCCTGCAGCCGAGCTCTAGCGAAGCAGTGGCCATCCTCCCCACACCAGTGACTCTGCCACCGCACTCATCCCCTCAGGCTCAGGACCATCCTGATTTTCATTCCCAGGAAACACCTCAGCCCACGGACTCTGCAGAAGTCCTCGGGCAGTTGGTGAAGCAGCTCTTGCAGCATTCTCAAGTGTTTATGCCAGTTTTTCCCCCCTGCCTCTTTCCCCTCCTCTCTTCCCTAGTGCAGTGAGCTCCAAAAATTGCTGGGAACTGTCCCCGAGAGCATTTCAAGCAAGCAGCACGTTCAGGTGTCAGCAGAAAGTGTTTACAGGCCTTAAATACATTGTGGACCTGTGGCTGTCTGCAGACCCGCAAGCAAAGCGATGAAGTGTCTGCCTGTTGTCAGCCCAGGTGCCCATCCATCGGCCGTGCCAGGCTGCTGAGGAATATGAGGTGCAACAGCAGCTTCTCTCCTCGATGCCCAGAGTTTAATATGAACGGACAGGGAGCACCGACAGCTCGGTCTGGAGCCTGCCCTCTGCTTTCTGCCTCTGACAGGGCCACTAAGAGGAGGAAAGAAGAGTGGATCCACTGTATTTTAGATACACATCAGGGGACTCTTACCACTTGGACTTGTCAATACTGTGAGATTCCTGCTCCAGTCTGACAAATGTCAAAACTGGAAAAGACATGTCACAAGAAGAGTGGGGTCTGGCAAGGTCAGCTTCCCTGCCAGCCTCTGCCCGCGTCTGCCAGGAGCAAACTCAGGTCTTGACCAGTTTTCAGGCAGTTCCCATTTAAGCAGAGTGCCCACTCCAGATCTAGCCTTGAGCTTTTCTTCTGCTTCTCAGTACTGTTCTCGTTCCTTGCCGTAGTCCCGGTGAAGAGCAAACCGCTGCCTTTCTGATGCTTGTCTCTCCCCTGTTTGTTGCTCGGGTGTCGCTGGGCAGGTTGTTATAACCACACTGGAAGTTGCTGTGGGTAAACATGTCTCATAGATGCAAAATAGGTCATCGTAGCAGTGGCTGGATCCCACCCTGGGCATTCCGTACGCAGCGTGCGCTAATAATACATTGCATTAAAAAAAGGAGTGGCAATCCCTGTTTTCTCATTAATGCACAGAGATGAAATTCAGCCCAACATCCAGGGCCAGCACAACCTGAAGGCTGTTTGGATATTTTGAGTGAATCATACTTGGCATTTAGTCGTATGGATACTGGTTCTGGAACACAAGGAGATTTTGGCGTGTCCTTAGCACAGCTTATCTCCAGCTGGCCTCACCAACTCCCAGAGCTGCTTGAGTAATTCCTAAATCAGCATGTCCTTTAATTTCTTTACCATTTGCTATGCATGTTGGGTTTTGCAATGAATAAATCAAGACCTTAGATTTTATATGCTGAAGTGGACCACGATGATGGAAAAAACCGTTTTCATATTTTTGTACACATCCCTTCAATGGCCAGATTTGCTGGAGCGTGATGCTCCCAGTCAATAGTACCCTTGTAGCTTGTTTGTTTAATTGATTGCAATGCTGTGTCAACCTTCCCACGCAGGAGCCTCAAATATTTGCAAACTGAAACACACAATGTTTGGCATGACTTGGTCCTCGCTGCAATACAGCTGCAGCTGCTGCAGTTTGCACAACAGAGACTGGAGGACGGGAATCCAAATACACTAAATTAATTAGGGTTATGTCCATAAACTTTGTTTCGTTCTATCAGGTTGGTGTAGAAATGTTCCCTGCTTGTGCTCAAACGTGTTGATTAAACAGTGCTGTAGTTTTTGATCTCTCCTTCACGATGTTAAAGCCAACCAGATGATTGTGGTTTCCCACTGGGCAAATATTTGTTCGTTGTCAGAAGATGCCACTTCCTTCTCTCCAGTCTTCTCTTCCATCACATGGACAGTTGCCCCTTCAGGTCAACACAGTAAGGTTAGGATTACTTCCAGAAAAAAGCAACTGGTTTTCTGTTGTCTACACCAGCGCAGCTTTCTGCCCCTCTGTGGCATCAGCTTGTTCCTGCAGCCCAGCCCACGGGGCTCTGCGGGGCGAGGTTTGGCCCTTCCCTTGACAATGGACTGGAAGGAATCGGTGCTATGGCCTCAGAAGGGTGCATTGCTCTCTGCAAGCAGATAGGGTGCAACAAATGTTCCTCCCTGACACCGTGAAGTGACCAACGTATTAATTGTTATTACTTTTAGCCATGTTCCCCCATCAGTTATGCAACAGGAGGGGTAATTCCTAAACATCCATGGTGAAATCTGCCAGGAAGAACCTGCTTCCATTACCAATTTGTTTTCCTTTGTATTTTCTCAGGGATGTCCATGTAGATGTTCATCCAGTAGGTTTCAGCCCAATTAAACAGTTCATCAGCTGGGAAAATCAGCATTTGAATTATCCTGCTGTCTTTAGTGGGACTAATGTAAGACTTAAAGTTAATTCAGAAACACTATTTGTTGCTGCTTTTTAGGATCTTTTCCTCGCTAGCCCTTTTAATTTGCTGTCTGAAAGCAGCGCTGCTGCTTGGGCTCTGAACAGAGATGGCCTGAAGCTGCTCTTACCCTGGGAGACATCCCGTCAGCTCCTGCAACTCTTCAGCTTGTGCTGCGAGGTTTTGGGCACATCTTTGACCATGACTATGTCATTAGAACTGATATATAAATCTACAGAATTAGATAAAACATCACTGATTTACGTGGACTAAACACCCTGTTATTTGTTCCTTTACCGAGGGATGTACCCCGCTGGACAAATGCACCAAAGCAGCAGGCAGGCAGACATGGAGAGGGTTACAAAACCCCAAAAGAGTTATTTGGAAAATTTCCAGAGTTTGGTAGACCCAGGATGACAGTGGCACGACTAGTCTGTCTGTCTCAATTTTCTACAAAGCTTTAAATATCCTGCACGATAGCCACTTTTGTTATGCTTTCCCTTTTTATTCTCTTCCTTTTCCCTGAATTTTCTTTTTTCTTTTTTTGGTGGTAGCTAAAAAGCCATCCCAAAGTCTGAACCAATTTATCAGTTTCAAAAGAAAGGACAATAAACCTGTCATTTGTGGCCTAAGCACAGAGGTTGCTGCTGCTCTGATATTAAAGCTGATTAAAAGAAGACCTGTCTTTTAGTAGTTCATGTCTTCTTAAGATTCTGTGTCGTTCCTGGGGGGAGGAATTGTTGTGACCCAAAGCATTCTCTGAGCTGACAGGGCTATTGAGTTCCAACCTAAAGAAGAGTATTGCTTAATACTTACCTGTGAAGTTCTCTCTGTGCAGGATTTTTTTTCTTTTATCTTGCTCAGAAGGGGTAAGAGAACATCAGGATAAAAAGGGATCTCAATTTTGGTCGTGTGTTTGTTTTGAGTATCTCAAAAATTCTGAACTAGCTCTGGAAAGGATTTACTGAAAGCAGCCCCAGTCTTCTGTGCTTCTCTGGGGAGATGCTTTTGGGTTGTTTAGTTCCAATTACTCCATGTAACCTAGAGCTGTTTCTTCTTTCTGATCAAAAAGTGAATCCCTCAAGTAGTGAAACTCTGCAGTCCTGGACAGTTTTTATCTGCGTGGGATCTTTGGTAAGTGCCTTCGTCAGACCCGGTCCCCGCTCATTAGCAGTTGGCTCCTTGACTGCTGCGGAAGCTTTCAGGATGCACGGCTGGGTTTGCTGCAGCTGGAAGGCTGTTCCTTGAGCTCGTACAAACTATTTCTCATTGTGTGCTTTCCATCTAAAATACCGGCTCCTCGGCTGGCGTGAGGCATCGTAGCTATGTTGGTGGCCGTGGATCTATGCTGTTGTTTCTCTGAGGGTGTCAGGGCACACGCGGCTCGGCATCGTGGCTTCGGCGTGCAGGATTGCGACGTAAGGTTTATGGAAGGGTGGGAACTGAGTCTGGGATCAACGATGAGCTGCATTGTTTATGTTGATATGGCGAGTTAAAAAAATCAGATTGAGGGAATATTGAAACTAAAAGGCTGGTTCTGTAAGCCAAACGATTTATTATGAACAAAATCTTAAAACCTGGCTTCCCATTTCAGGCACTCCCAGGCACCCTTTCCTAGGCAAACCTTCCCTCAATGGGAACCAGTGTCCTTGACTCACTGGTGCAGGGTGGCAGGTGTCGCATTGCCTCAGGTCGCTTTCCGCTGTGTGACACCGCTTAGCTGAACATCTCCTGGCTGGCCTGCTGTCCTGCCCGCAGCTCGTTGCACCTCCGCATCTGGGGGGATTTGCACCCGTCCCAGGGACAGGGCTGAGGTGTCAATATGCCTTAGCCCTGTTCCTCCTGGGAGCAGGAGGCCGTAGATAGTCCCAGGCGCCTTTGTATCATCCCAGTCCCATTGTTTAAGTTTCAGAGGTAGTTTAAGGATAATCCCAAAGCACGAAGGAATAAAATGGGTCAGCACAGGGAAAGCAACATCACCTTAGACAACAGAATCCTGGGGTTAAAAGAAGAGCCTTGGCCTGGATTCCCAGCTGTGCCAGTTACCGGCCAGATGAGGCGTAAGGAGCTGGGCGAGCTGGCTGTACAGCACCCTCCTGCAGCATCGCTCCCCGAGGCTGCCACAGCAGAGGAGCTTTGGGCCTGGTGTAACTTGTGTCCAATCAAAGCCCCAGATGTGGAGCATTATCCCCAGATGTGTCTGGGTCACAGGGTGGAGCCAACAAGCCAAAAGAAAGGCTGGCGTGGTCTCTGCTCTGCTGTTACCATGTAGAAAATTATCCAGAAGGGAATCCACACGAGCTCCTTAAGAAGTTTTTCCATCCATCATCAGAGTGTTTTCCTGGACGTGCCCTTAGAGCAGTTTCCCGAGCCAGATCACGCTCGACGGGATAAAGCTGGAAATTCCTCTGAAACAGAACTTTTTCATTCTTTCCCAGGTTTGTGCTTTCGCACAGCGCACGAGCTTGCATTCCAAACTCTCCAGCTCCACTCAGCACTGACATATTTCCCTGTTTGCTGGAGTAGCCCCCCCATCCCTCCCTGGCTTTTCAGCAGCGTGCCCTGCTTTCAGCTATTAATGAGTTCTCGGGGTTCCTACGCACTCTCCCGCTGAGAGACTCGCATCTCCCTTCAGCAGCCAGGGCTGGAGCTGCCCCCTATCTCCTTCAACAGATTTCACCCTGCCTGTTTAGGAACACCATTCCCCTCCAGGACAAGAGGAGGGCTGGATTAATTAATTATAGTATTCAGCCTACCCAGGATGACACAGTTAAATTTAATTAGCTTATTCCTTTATTTCAAAATCTCTTCACCTACCCCAGGGAGATTTTATTTTATTTTTTCCCCTTCTGCAGCAGATTTCTGTGCTAGATGGGGAGGCCAGGTTAGTCTGCTTACAAAAAAAAAAAAAAGAGAAAGAAAAAAATGGAAGAAAAAACCAAAGAAGAAATGTAGGGCATGGAATGTTTCTGGATGAAAACGTATCCTAAATTGTAACCATTTTATAAGCACAGGTATCACTTGTATCGCTTGCCTTTCTCAATGACCCTTATCACAACACTTCTTTCATTATTGTAATTGGTTTATTGCCACATCATTCTCTGAATTAGCGAATTATTTCATCTTTGTTTAAAGGCTGAGGCAAGTATTGATTAAGAAGCTTTGAAAGAATTGTAGTGCTTGATTATAGGGGTGCCAAATTTTGTTGAAAATCAAGCGCTTTGAGGAAAATGTGCAATGTGGGGTTGTGATGGAGAACACAAGCTTCAGATACATCTATTTCAAACGAGAATTCATGATAATGTCTAAGTTGCATCCACAAAAATATAGTTCATCTCAGCATCGCAATCGAGATGTGTTTTCGTTGCTTAGTGTCTTGTTAGGTGCAGTTTAAGAAGCCCTTTGTTTTGTAAAGCCTGAAAGCCAGGTGCTGGGTGGTTCCAGCAATATTTGGTGTTCTTCCTTCATGTTAAGATGTGACCTGTTCTGTACCTTGTTTATCTGCTTTATGATTAGGCTGCAAGCAAGTTAAAGTGAAAAACTTTGCACTCCTGGAAGCCCCCAAAGGCATGACATTCAATTAAATACATCAGTCGTGGGGTAGAACTGTCTCCAGGAACTACAGCCTCAAATTGTTTTGCTGGTTTTTTACATCAGTAAACAGAAAATACAGTGATGCCAATTCCAAAGTGGGTGGCAATCAGGAGGATCCGATTCCTGCCCTGAGACTGATTTGGGCTGGTTCCCCAGAAGGCAGCTCAGGGTGACAGCAGTTACTTTTCACTCTTGTGCAGTGCAGACCACCTGAAATAATTCCTGCAAACCTTTCAGCCTCCCTCTTAGCTAGCAAGGGCCATCGAGAAAGGAGAAGAGGTGCTTTTCAATCCTCTGATAAGGACTTTAAAGGGTTGTGGGAAGCCAATGAAGAATGATTCAGGGCAGCAAGAGGAGAGTGAATGGGCTGCAGTGAATGAGCCGCTTGCAATGCATCACTCCTAATGGGAGCTCTGGACCAGAGGTCACGTTTGAAAGCAGCAGTAGCATCACATGTCCCTCTGCAGCTCAGATTCTTTATTTTCCACAAAGAAATTTTTCTTTAAAACAGAAAACACTAGGAAAAAAAAAAATCCAAACCAGCAGCACCTTTGTGTCATTCAGAACTGGGGAAAAAAAATCGCTGTCCCACCAACCCCGACAGGCACCACAGCCATGTGGGGATGGAGCTGTGATCGTCTGTGTAATTTCCTGAAGTCAGGGCCGGACTCCCAAGGCACCCCTGTTCTAATTAGATTAACTGTTACTGTCAGGGCTATCTAATTGCTTGTACTGAAGAAAGCAAATTGCAGACAGTACGTATCAGTGTAAAATCAAACACAAAACAGGTGTTTGCTAATTAAAACTGAGATTTTAATGAATGACCTATGTGGGTTTGGTGAATAAATACCACTCATGGCATCTGCTATGTAATTAGGTTCCAACTACTTCTTCTCTTTTTTTCCTCCTCAAGTCCCAGTAAATAACTCTAGAATGCCAGGTTTTAGTTAAACCTGGTAATCTTTGCTCTTTAATGGGGAAAAAGCAGATGTTTCCTGCCCAGGTAACTCCAAGCAATAGCAATCAAAGGAGAAGAAGAACTGAATCCCTCATTATATTTTAGGATTTTGTTCTCTAAGGTTTGCACAGTAAGGACAATAACATATTGGAAGGGAAAAGATTACATTAGAATCCTGCTCATGCTGCAGGTTGATTACAGCGTTTGTGGGAGGGCTGTTGCCCGCATCGCTTCAGCGTTTCAGGTTTTATTCTTAGCTAATTGGGCTTCCTGCTAGGGCAACAGCACTGGCACTCTTTTTCTTCTGGACCTGTTTTAAATTAAATCTAAACAGAGATCCGTGGATATTTGTGGGGAGAAGGAGGTGAAGTGGGATGGAAAAGAGGTTCTTGAATACACACGCACGGGACGTTTCCCCTTTAGCAACCACGTAATCAGCTGCACTTCCAGGAGCTGGAGAGTTTTGTTTCTCTTCTTTCCTTTTTTTTTTTTCTTCTTCTTTAATTTTAGAAGCAGTCCCAAGAATGTCCAGGAAGTCACTCAGCAAATTCCAGCCACAGATTCTATTGGGTCTGTACTTGGGCAGTATGTCCTTCAAAGGTGAACGTTACCCCTGTGCAGGCAGCCACTTTACATCCCTCACATCTCTCAGGACTGCAGCGCTTTATGAAAGCGATACGACCGTGGATGGGTTTTACTGTAAGTGTACCAAGCCATTGGAGGAATCTGGCTGCAGGGAGCAATTACATGAGCTCTGCTGGGTTGAGAAGGGATGAGTTACGTGTATCAATTCCACACCTATAAAACAGAGATATTAATGCTGCTTTCTCCCGCTTGTTTTGTAAACCTTGTTGTTCTTGTTGTTGTTGAACTACAACTGCGCACAGACACCTACTCCTAGTGCTATTCTAGTCTGGAGTATTTTCTCAACCTCACTCCAAGTCTGTATGTGCTGGTGTGGTACAAAACCAGTGCTACCTACCTCCTGTCTGTCTTTAGTATCTTTGCAACGCAAGCAGCGCTAACCAAGGATGAGTGGCAGATGCAGAAGAAATTCCTCCACTGGGAATAACAGTGACAGTCTTGGAAGCTGCACACTGAGTGTATCTGAGGGAAGGAAGGTGTGGGTGGAGGAGAAATTGAGGCTTAGCTGATCTTCCTCAACAAGAATCCATATTGACAAATTGCAGTATTTTAGTCCTGAGCTTTGTCACTTGTCATTTGAAGCTACATAGGAAATAGCTCCTGCCCCACAAAAGAGGGCATGAGAACATTCCTGAATTTGCTCTGAGATGAGGTCTGGTTATCCCTGGGCTGTGGAGCTGAGGGATTATATGCTGCTTTCCCTGAAACCTCGGTCGTTGTTTTTTTCTCAGGAATAACCTGATCGTGGAAAAATAAAAGGGAAGAAGAAAGATGTCAGTGATTAAAGTCTCTGGATAAACTAAAGCTGCATTTCCCTCCTTCCCCTGCAGGCAGACCTTTTGTGTGATTGTCTCAAGGCATAAAAGAAAGAAAAGTAATTAAGTGTCAGGATTGAACAGTTTGTTCCTCGTTTTGGTTTATGTAACAAAGCATTTCCAGCACAGATCAACTGGCAATTTGTTGGCTGGGTTCCAGAATCCGTGTGCAATCCATTCTTAAATGCCTGGTCTTAAGATGTTTTTTTGCACATACAGAGACAAACCCAAAAGCAAATGTGAAACTTTTAATCACAATAAAACGCGGGACCCAGCGGAGCTGTCTGGGATCACTGATACTTGATAAAAGGTTGTACGTTTAGAATTAGCCCTCTGCTTTCCCACGCTTGTTCCTGGTATCAAAGGTGCCCAGAAATCTACTTGGAGGAACCAGAGATTTGTATTATTTCATGCAAAAGATATGAAAAAAAAAAAAGACTGTTTTTTCCTTCAAGCCTAGAATTTTGTCCTCCAGGTCCTTGCAGTTCCCAGTTTGCTCTTTCTGTATTTCTTAGTCTCCATATCCATGCGTTCTGATTTGTTCCCTGACAGTGAGTCTGTCTTTGTTTATTTTTATTTACTGTAAAGTCTCCGAGGAGGAGATTGTCTCTCTTACTAGGTGTAGGTGCAGCACCTGCCATAATCGAGGGCTTCATTTTGGATAAGACCAAACTCTGACAGTTATTTAGAAAAATGCTGGTTGTGACGAAAAAAATGTGTTCAAAATACCAACGTGTAGCATATACAAAGACATAATCAGATGTGATCTTTACTGCAATAAAAAGCAGATTAGAAATCGAGATCCAGAAAGCATTGCAATTACTTTAACTGTCAGAAATATTGGCAGGGCTGGGAAGGTGTTTGCTTCTGTAAAACTGGCAAACCTTTCTAAAAATCCATAATGTTGCTTTGACTAATCTGAAATCTTAAGAGAGTAAGTGGTTGCTGAGGGTTTTTTCTCTTGGAAATCTGCTGACACAAAAGCAAGGCCAAGTGCAGCGCCTTTTGGGGGCGAGGGAGACTGAGAGCCTTCAGAGATCTTCAAGTACTGTTTAAATTCAAGGTTTTTATAATAGCTTGTTATGAACATCTTATTAGCTGTTCTGTATAACGCAGGGTAGAGAACTTCACCCTGTTATCTTTGTGTTCAACTTCTGACTGAAGAAGGTATCTCAGCTGGGAGAGATGCAGCGATGACAGACACACCAACTCTTTCAGTAAGTTGTCCTCAAAGGATTCCTTATTTCCCAGGTGAATCTTTCAGCTGTATTGACCAAGAGCAGATGTGCCTTTGAGAGAGAAGAGGCTTCCTAGTGTGATTCCACACGTGTGCTCCTACCTCACGATTCAAAAACTCTCTATAATTATTTCTTTTTTAGTAAGGAAAGTAAACGTGCAAAATTTTCTGAATTTAAAGAAGTTTTCAGGTGGTATTAAAGCTCTCTGCAGTTTTCATGATTCCATGGCATGGAAATTTTAGCAGTTCTCCACGTTCCTGGACACCAGGTTTTCCTGAGTGTGATAAGCATTTGGTCCAGAAGAGAGCGGGACCCTACCAGCTGGGTCGGGAATGCTCTGAAAGTGAAGTCAGAGGTGGGACGGTGGCACGCTGCGCGAGGTGGTAATTAGAGGAGGGAGGATGTTCTCCAGTGACAGGGATATCCAGATGAAACAGATCTCATCTTAAAAATCCAGCTAGTCTCTAATGAGCTAGAAGCCTGGGCCCAAAAGCAGATCCGGGAACACAGCGGCCAATAACATCTTATTATTCACTTTTGCTTTAATTTCTCTCTCCAACTCCTTCAGACTACATCCAGGTACTAATGAAGGGAAAAATGGTTGTGAAGGGAAGGAGTCTGTATCTGACAGGTAATAGCACATCAGCCTGTCAGCCCTCCTTCTACTACAACCCATGATCAAAAAAGATGAATCCGTTTGATAGCAATTAGGCTGGTGATTGCCTGTATCCTGAAGGATTTCATGGCATTGCCTCCTGTAGAAATCTCTGCTTACAGGGCCGTGTGCCTTTCCAAAAGCCATGGGGTGAGGAGATTGAATGTCTTTCATATACATCCTGATATTTACCGTGTTTGGGTGAGGCCCTCAGAAGCTCTCGGGGAAGAGTGACACACATCAAACGAAAAAACCTTAAACAATATCACAATAGATCTCCTGAGTCTTGTCTTCCGTATTAGCCACAGAAAAAGGGTATTGTAAAGTGGCCCAAACCAATCTAAAAATGTGATTAATATGCTGAGCCACGGGGCTGAACCAGATTACATCCCAATACAGGATAAGAGGCTGCAGGGTTATAAACAAGAATTTCTGTGGCTTCATCTCTCCAGCTGTTAATGAAAACACTTGACATTTAGCCACACGCACTCGATTCCCGGCAGAAAATGGAATTACTGCTTCTTCCTATAGTGACTGCCCACAAGGCACCTTTCACTCCGTGCTCTCATCCCAGATGTGCTCTTTAGGCCAAAGTCAAACCCTCTCCTGGGAGAAGTCCTCTGAACCAACAATTTCAAACGTGTTTAAAAAACCCCTTGTAATTGTTGTCTGCTTACCTGCAGTTTTTCATGAAGGAGAATCTTCTTGTGGGAGAAGCCCCGTTGCCTTTGAGCAATTTGTGCAATATCCTCGTCATAATTTAGTAAAAAGCCAGGAATTGGGTCCAGTGCCCAGGTTACCTGGGCCAGCTCCTCGGCTGGTTTCAGATTGGCACAGGTCTGCTGGAGAAAGTGGATGTGAACCAGTGAGCACCAGCATCTGGTGGGTGTTTTATGAAATGATAAGCTCTTCTCTACTACACCTTGGCAACCTTTCCTCTTTCTTTTCTTATTTTTCTTTTATGTGGAATCTGTCTTAGTTGGTGTCAAATCTGCATCTGATGGGTGAGACACTCGGCATATAAAATAGGAGCTCTCACCATTGTCTTATTTCATAATCTTCTATCTTTTAGTTATTTGTTTCATGTTTGGAAAATACAGGAAAAAAATTAGAGGAAAAAAAGCATGAAAATGAGGTTCTGGGGGCTTATTTAGCAATTGACCCTTTTTTCAGGATGCAAAGGCTCCCATTCAGCAGCATTGCTAGGCAACTGAACAGACAGTTCCTTCGGGCCTGAAGTGGAAACCAGGATTAATACACGATCAGTCAAGATACACATTTATTCACCCTCCCTCACAACAGTAATAGGATTTTTCTGGGCCTGGTTTAATTCAGTAGATGAGGCTGACACTGAATTAAAGCTGCTTATCCAGGCTCATAATAAGGAGGTGAGATTCCAGGGGAGAGAAAGAGGGTGAGGGAGATGCACACCCAGTAGGACATCAACTGACAAAACCAGAGGATTAGAAATCCCAGCTGAGGAAAAAACACTATTTAATAAGACTTGAAAAATCCAGTTCAAATGATTCAACTTCCTTTGCCGTCCCTCAGTATCTAAAGTTTCAAAGCAAGAACTTGGAGCCCTGAGATGTGGTGTGGGCTCTGGTGCTGACCTCCTTTGGTCCTGCTCCTCAGGATCGCTCAGGTGCTGGCAGGAGAGCTTCATCCATGATGTGCATGGGTCTGCCTTGGCTCTATGCTCCTCAGACAAGTCATTTTCCTTCCTGTACTTCGTTGCTCGCAGTCAAGTTGAAGGCCAACAGCTTTTCCTGTTTGATAATTTCCACCCCTCCTCTCTGCGTCTACTTCTCTGAAGTTTCCAAATGGCCACTGCTTTTAAAAACAAAACTGCAGCCCTTGTGATTCTTCTTCTGTCTCCGGGTTCCTTCTGATGTGATTTCCTCAAGGGCCTGTGAAGGACGTCTCCAAAGAGATGACATGGCTCTTTGAACGAGCTATTGTTTTTGTAGCACTTTCCTGGCACAAACAGCTCAGCTAACAAACAAATTTAATTTTTAAGTGGGAAAAGGTCTATTAATCTATTATTAATTAATATTCCATATGCCGCCTTGGAGGCAAAGTGGGTCTTTTGAAGCCATCTGGTTTCTCATTGCACTGGAGGAAAGCTACTGTCTCTTGTATGCTCTTGAATAGGATGTGGAAAATGGAGATGTGATGAGCATATGATCCAGGTGTCTGGTTTTCTCTCTCTGCCCGCGGCTGGATCGCAGCGTCCGTCTCATCGGACGATAATACGGCAGTTGCAGGGGTTTGCATTTGCCCCAACCATTTACAGACGCTGAAATTCAGGCGGTGTCTTTGGCCCTGTTTCTCAGAAGGTTGTGCTGTTCTCTGGGGTCTCTGCCACTCTTTTCCTCACGTCCGTCCCGTCTCCCCTTTTCAGGAGAACGCTGCTGGGGAGGAAGCACGGGCCAGTGGGAATTTCTCTGTGTAACCTGGGAGCGATCCTTTGCTGCTGTGTATGGGATTTATAAGAGAAAAGGAGTAATTGAGGAGTAGCACTGGGGCATTGCAGTAAGCATGGGAGTATTCGGCAGGAAAAAAACAGAGTAAGAATTTACTGCTGCAGCATGACTAACTGTGGATGTAGGAGCCCATGACATTAGTACTGAACATCCCAAATCAAATCCTGCAGGCAGCCCTGGCAGGGGATTGCTGCGTTAACTCGGCCCCCCTCTGCTTTGCGCTCTCCAGCTGTCACATTCTTCAGGAACTCGGGTTTTCCTTTTAGTAAGAGGAAGTCATTGTCTCTGATATGATGAATTATTAGGATTCTACTAGGCACTGTACAGACAAACAGTAAAACACAGCACGTGCTCCAGAGAGCTTTCCCTTCGGATAAACAGGGGTGATGGAGATCAGGAGCAGAGGCAGGAGGGGGGAATGGTCTGCCCGAAGTCACCCTGCATGTCAGTGAGCAAAGGTTTGTTGTTTCACAATCCCGACCCGCAGATGTGTTCCGCTTCATGTTAAATCTTCCTAAGTAACTCAAACCTTCCTAGAAATAGAAAAACGGGTAAGTGGAGCCTGTTTAAGGTCGTTCTGAGGGAAGACTGGTGTGGCTGCTAATACAATATGGTTGTTATCTCTGACATTTCCATGGCCAGGGAACCCACAGTATGGTGTTACTCCATTAACTTGTGTCCACCTACTTCATTTAACTTCGCAGTTCCTTCGAGGAGTGTTATCTAGTCCACAATTTGAGGTTCAGAGTTTAACTGCAAGTCTTTTACTGTAATCATGCAAGGCAGTGACACCGCAAAGTGTAGACGGGGTGGAGAACGCTCAAAAGAAACAGCAGCGTATTGAGTTTACTGGGGAAACAGTTACTACCTCAAGGAGCCTGGAACCTCTGCGTGGACCCAGTTCTCCCTCCTACCTTGTTTACATCCTCCTTATATAGCTCCATCTACGGACTTGCTGCTGAATTTCCCAACAGTGATTTTGCCCGAGGCGCTGTCTTCCCTAAATCAACAGGCCAGGCTGATTGATGAGAATTAGAAGCTCGGTTCAGTGAAAAGCCATATTGCTCAGAGTGGGATTTACATAAACTCTGCATTAAAAAAACCCTAGTATTTGAAGTTTTATAACAAAGCAGAAAAAAACCCCACTTTCAAGCTGTATGACAACCTTATGAATATGCAAATCAGGGCCCAAAGACAATCTACTAGTTTACAGTAAATATTGAGGCATAACTGCGGAGCATTAAGTGGCAGATTGAGGTCCATATTCATTCCTTCTTGATTTTATTTTTTTTTTAATACAACACTTAGAGACCAATTTCACTGTAATGCACCAAATCTATTGAGTATTCCGGTCAGCTGATAGCATTTTTAAATCATACTTATTTTGGCATTTCTTATTGAAAGCAATAGAAGAGCAACCAGTGGTGATAAATTTGTTGGTGGAAAGCAGCCTTGCTTGTCGTGGTTGTACACTGTTGTAACTAGGGCAAAATTACACTATAAATTTCTAGATTTATAGTCCTTTTTATTGTTTCTTTTTTTCCTCTGGTAGTGACCAGCTTTTCCTATCCTACGTGCAGGAGTGTCCTGTGTTCTGTCGAGAGAGAACTGCTGTAGAGTCTGTGGTTACTGTACATCAGTGTGGGATCTCGTAGGGGGAAAGGTGCCTTCTCTGAGTGTGTTCACCTTTGCTCATGTTCCTCGGCCTCATGAAAATCAGGGGTGCAGTTTGAAAGTTTGGCTCCGTTCTGTACCGTGCTGCATACAGGAGTCCGTTCACTGCAGCGCTCCGGGTTCTCGTGTGTTTGTGGCTTACAAATTCTCTACACCTGATATATTTAATAGCATGCAGTTGGTTTTATTTTGCATCTTAATCAGATAATATAATTATATACTTTGTTCTGAGTCATCATCTACATATTTTATCTGCTGATAGCTGTTTGATGTTTGGACTCCATCCAGTACTAATGGCACATCTATGCCTGTAGGATTTGAGCAGTTCTTGTATAATTATGATGATTCTCACAAAATCCCTACAGGGGCTAAGGTAAGGAATTAGGCTTCTTTTCAGCCTGCACGGCAGGACTCCTTAGGAAGGAGGTCACATAAAAAAAAGCTTTGTGTATTTAATAGGCAGGTAGATAAGTGGATTTCTCAAACTCATCACCGTGATACAGACCCTGACCACCTCGGGTAACTTTGAACAAATCCACAAGATCTCAATTAATGTTTTTAGACTGTGACCCATGGCTGGGTGAGGAGCTGATATTTAAGCCAGAATTAGAACCTAAATCCCGCTGCCTGTTCTACAGAAGGCCCCGTTTCTCTGTTGCTAGCCCCAGTTTATACCATGTAGACCTCCCGTGCGGACCGAGTGCGAGTGCTGTGTCGTGATGTATTTATCAGCAGGACAAATGTTGTCATCTGTGGTTTGTTTTTTTCCCCTCACTCATCTCTCTTATGCTGCAGTCACTGCCTGGAAGCACAATTATGTTGCTGTTATGCAAACAAAAAGCTGCACCCCAGAACGGAGCACACGGAAAGCACACGTTACCAGCAAATTTGATTTGCCATGGTACTTTAAGATCAAAAGCATTATCTTTCTTTTTATGCATTTTAAGCACGTGTAGCTCCACTGAATTAATGACGTTGCTCCGTTCACTGCCCTGACACTGGTGTTGGTGATGCATGCCCAGCGTGGGGGATTTATCTGCGTGAGTGGAGCAGGTCATGGATCAGTCGCTGCTGCACCTTTCTGTTTCCCTTTGAAGAGTGGGAAAGCAAAAATTCCTACGTGCTTTAAGTTGTAATCTCTGAGGATTTGTTGCATGTGAGGCAATAAGCGACTGCTACAATTGACTAAATGCCACAGCACAGCAGTTTATTTTAATTATGCTACAAAGGAATGAATATTATTGTTCTTACAGTACATCATAACAAGGAAAGAAGAAAATTGTATCCCCTCTCTCCTTGAGAGGTTAGCAACAGTATATCAGGATATTGCTTATCATTGTGGTTTTTGGGGCAGCAGAACCCAGAAGGAAAACATCATGAGGAACCAATTTAGAGAGGCTGTGCAAAAAAAAAAAAACCAGAACAACCCAGAAGTCACCCTAAAAAAGAATAATATTAAAAATTCACATTACTTCTCTGATTTTGAGCTTTGACTGGTTCTGGTTTCATTTACCAGTGTCTGCAGGAGGGACTATGGGGAAACCTGGTAGCTTTAGGTTGGTTGGTTTGGGGTTTTTAGTAGATTTAGCCAGGAAGGGTTTGGATGGAAGATCTGGTTGATGAAGGTTGCTGATTTGCTGGTCTGTTGAGGACAGGCTCTCCTTTTACCCCTGAAATCCGTGCGGTAGCATTCGGGGCTTATCTTGGCTTGACAGCCACAAACAACAAAAAATCCCGAGTCAGGTCTCAGAAATGCCCTGTGAATATAACAACAGCTCCTCCATTTTATGTGGTCATCCTGCTCTGAGCCTGGAGCGTTAGACTTGGGCCAGGTTTTCGGGACCTTTGCCACCGTGGGGCCATGAGATGCCGTTTCCTTTCGGAATGGAAACGGAACATTTCACACAATTTCATGATAAGAGGAATGAATTTTTTATGAAGAACACAGAGAGGGAAATGCCTTTGCTGGAGATTCAAAATACAATCTCTAGGATTGACAATTTTAGATTAGGAGGAGTTTTAGTTTAGGGTTCCTGCTCTGAACACTTTGCCATTTCTTCTCCAAGAAACAAAGCTGAGACTTTGTGGCTGGTTCTGGCAACTCAATATTCTGTGCAGAGTCCTCGGTGCAGGTGCAGTCACCTCGGGACAAGGACTGAGAGCAGAGTGCAGCTTTTCTGTGCCTCGGGCAATGTACCATCTTTTAGGGGACTTGGGCTGGGGGGTTTTGTGGGGTTTTAGTTTTGGTTTTAGCTCTGCTCACAGCTGTGAGGGAAGTGTCTGTCTTAACATCAGCTTGACTGATGAAAAGCTTTACCCATCATCCACAGAACATAGCAGCCTTCAGTTAATCTTGGAAAAGACAAGTATACAGGAAGCTGAGGGGGAAAAGTTCTTCAAATTTGCTTCTAACTGTAATTTTTCCCAACAGCATAGTGCTTACTTTGTCTCAGTGTCCTTGATCTCATTTGATTTCCTCTGGCTTTCGTGGTACGCAGGCATTGCTCCAGTTCCCTCAGCCTAGCACACGGAGCTGTTTACTGCATCTTTCAGAATAGTTTTCTATATAAATGATCTTCCCAAGAAATAAAGTGTGTTAGAGCAAATCCCTCTGTGGGCTTACACAGAAATCCTCTGGTCAAAAGGGAAATCGGTGTAGTGCTGGGTTCCTCCTCAGCTGTGTTTGTTCAGACTTTCCTGCCCGTGTCTGAGAAACGTGCAAGTCACCACCAGTAAGTCGGTGAGATTTCCAGCGTGAGGAACAAAGATTCTAATTAGAAAGAAGGAGCAAGCAGCAGGATTTTGTGTGCCTTGCGTCGGCTGAGGCATATTTTATGGGGAAATAACCTGGTGTGGTGGATGAATACTGTCTAACGTCATATTTGTGTCTCATTCCTGCCTTCAGTACACACATGAGTGAAGGGATGGAAAAACAAATACAGCATCTCCCAGAAGAGAAAGACAGAGGTGATTTCCTCTGCATATTTTCACCAGGATTAATACAGAAACCTGCAGGTTCCACAGAAATAACAACTCCAAGCAACAGGCTTAACTAACAAAACCCAACACACACCTTTCTCCAAACAGCTGGTAATAACATCTCTCTTGTGTTTCAGATTCACTCGGTAAGAAGCGGGTGGGACAGAAACCGATGAGATTGTAAAGTTTTAGGAAATTCAGGGATTAGTTGGCTCCAGTCCTGACGCCTTGTGTGCACTGAAGGGTGGCGAACGGACTTTGCATCAAATAAGCTTCCGTTCTGAGGCTGTCAGTGGAGACTGGATCCCACGCTGACCCGCCACTTATACTGGGCAAACATTTTCAAAGGGCTCTGTCGTTAACAGGAACCTCTCCTCCTGCTTCAGAGATTTTAAACCAACGTCCTCGTGCGGATTTGAAAGAACCCTGACATTAGATATTGGATACTTTGGCTGTATCCTGAACGTGTCTCATTTAAGGCTAAGGGGTGTCTCTAACAGAGCACAGGCATTTCCTGATACCTGTGGGGGGAAGAAACCTTTAAATTAAGATTTGCCCCATGGCCCAAAAGGCTTGGACACGGACGTGTTTTGCAGTAGTCAGTTAGAAATTCTATACAAATGAAGATATTTCTCACCTAACTATGCTTACAAGTCCCAAGTGTCAGCTGCACACATTTTTGTAGAGAAACTTAAGAGTTTGACCTTTGGTATCCTAGCTTTGGCCTTTTATGTTTTATTTAAATAGCATATGGGCTTTTTTTCTGATATCCTATGTCTTTTAAAAGTTTTTTATTTTCTAAATCAATCGTATGGCTGAGCTGTGCCTTGTTTTGCTTTTCTTCCCTGCTATCTCCTGGTTCTGTGTGTCGAAGGTACACACGCGTGGTTAACAGACGTGGATAATTCTTTGTGCAAAAGCTGTATTGTATCTACCAGTAAATCCAGCCTCATGGATGCAGTTTCAGATAAAGCATCTCCTCGCCAACAGTGGAATGGAACAGGGAGGTTTGCAGAGTGGCTGTCATTTTTTTGGCCTGGTCTGTGGATAGGGACAAAGCAGTTTCTGTATCAGTAATAAATGGTAAATCCAAAGTGCTTGTCAGAAATACAGGATGCACTAAAGCAGGTGAGAGAAGACTCAGCTCTAGAGCTTCAGGCTCCAAATCGCTTGCCTGACTTCGGTTTTGCAGTGTAAGAAAAAAACAGCAGAAGGGGCCATTACTTTGTCGTGAAATTACCACCTTGTATTCACATGTTCATGCAGCTAAGAGTCCTATTCTAGTACCATCTTGACCCGAGATCCAGGGTATCATCCCTGTAATAATGTTTATTAATAATTAACATTTAGTAAGCTAGAGGGACATCAATTCAGTGGCAGAAAGCAGAGATGCTAAATGTATTCTCCTGCCAGAGCAGTAACTCATTGACAGTTTGTGTCATCCATGGAGCTGTGTAGGGGCTTTTCTGGGCTGGAAACAGTGGTGAGGAAGTTAGACAGCTCAGAGAAAGCCTTTTTAATTGAAGTGGAAAAGGGAGCAATGAGAGTTGGCAGGGGCAGATGCTCTGTGCTGGATTCCTCTACTCTGGCTGAGCATGGCTGACAGGTCAGGCCGGGAACGAACTCGCAAGAGCAGCAGAGTGGGTGAGAACCCACGTTTCCCTTCCTCAGTACGGTATTTGCTGAGGTCAGGCCACATTCCCTGCTTGCCCTTTCCCTCTTCTTCCCAAAGCCAAGGGCATGGCCATTAGCAGACATTTCCCTCTCTTCTGAAACCATCAGCGGTGTGGAATAGCCTCACTGCAATAGCTCTGGGAACTGAAGCTTGGCATAACAGAGCCCTGGGGAATGGCAAAAAAAAGGATAACAAAATCTTGAACTCATGTGTCTCAGGGAAGATAATTATTTAAGTAAATTATCTGAGCCTTTGAACTAAACCAGCTGAGCCCATGGGCGATTTACTGTTCTCCAGCAACCACTGGTGACTCCACTTTCACCTAAACCGGAGTTAAAGACAAGCCTTCCATTCAGTGCATTAATGTCTTCAAAAGAAAAAAGCTCTGTATTCAGCTTGGTTAAAAAAAGGAAAACCTCTCAGCTCGCCTTTAATATCTGCCAGAAAATAGAAGCTAGTCACAAAACATTTCTGGTACCTCTTAAGTTTTAAATACATGGTAAAATTATGATCCAGAAAAGAGATTGTCAGGACTTGTACTGCGTGTTTCATAGCAAAGCATCACAGCACTTATGATGTCCCAAACTTTATTTATTCTGAGCTGCAGATGTTGAGAAAGAATAGGATGTGTAATAGCTGAGGGGCATAAGAACAATATTGTCTCATTTCTATTATATTCATCGCCGGGGTGTCCAGGCACACTGCTGGCGTGTTTGAGCAGGAAATAATTCTCCTTCGGTAGCTGAAGTAGTTGTATTTACTTTGAACTGGTCCAAATCGGGAGTGAAGGGAGACAAGTGGGAGACCGTACAGGGATTTAAAGAGCTGTGAGCACGAGTCCATCATTTGGGATCACATGAATGTGTGTGATCTGTTGGGCCCTTAGCAAATACATACAATGCGTGTTGCTTATTCCTCTTTATTTTTCAAATCCATGCCATAACATGGCCACATTTTCTTAGGAATGCCTTCTTTTTATTTCCTCCTGTAACTCTTATGAATGAAGAGAGCTCTCTGTAAAAGCCTGCAAAGCCAATGTGCTTTCAAATCTCGTTCTCACCTTTTCATCCCACCTAAGAATTCCCTCTCTTGTAATTCCTTCAAAATAGTTTCAGTGCAATTTAGATTATGCGGATGTTAAGGCTATTGCTTAGAAACACAGCTCTCTGATTCTGATCTCCTGTTCCCTCAATTACGTGCTGCATTCAGGTAGGGTCTTTTTATCCTGTGTTTAGTCTGCCAGTTCTTCAGCCCCAGGATAAAGTTTTCACGTCGTGTTTATACAGTGCCTAGCACAGTATTCGCATGAGGCCACTGTCATCGGGTGAAAATCTGCACGGAGCGAGAAGGTGGCAGCGTAGTGTGGAAATTGGAGTTCACACCAGAGAGTCGGGGTGTGGGGAGCATAAACAGCCGGAAAGGAAAGGAAGTAGTTTTTGTTACTGTTGATGGCGTTATCATCTTTGCTGTTTGCTGTTTAAGCAGTGATGATTAGGAAAGTGATCCAAAAGCCATGAAATGGACGTGTGCTTCCATAAGCAAAGTCCAACAATTTACTCCTCAGTTATTTCCCTCTCTGCAGCAGGTAAAACACTCCCATAATCATGTTTTACCAAAGCCGTGGCTCAAGGTACATTAAACCAGTCATTTTCTTTGCCTTGATCTGGAGCATTCAATTTAATCTCTATCTTGTTAAGAACAAAATAATAATTAAACGAAGAAGGGGAGGGGAGCTTAGTTTACAGGGCCATATCCGGCGTACAGATGAGTAATCAGAGTGCCCTAGATGTGGTTCGCCTTCATCGCTGCGAGATGACTAACTTTCATCAGACGTGTACAAACAGAGCACTACAGAGCTTTAACATAAAAACTGTCACTACCAACTCAAGGTGTTTGTAACAGTCACATCAAAGGAAAAAGCTCCCACAGTGAGATCAGGAGCTGCACAGGCCACAGCCCAGCTTTCTTATTACACTGTTGTGCCAAAAAAAAAAAAAGAGGCAAGCTCATTAAAGTTGCATTACAAGAAGGTAACAATAAAAGGTTTCATTATTCCTCTTCTAGTCTGATACCACCCCCCACCCCCTGGAAAAAGGAATTAAGCTCAAAGACCAACAAACAGATGCTCTTTGAAATGAGTTTGCATTCAGAGGTAACGTGTGAATGGCGGGATGTAGCAGAATTCAAGTCAAGGCGTGGAAACAAAGACTCGTTGGACAGGAGAACTCATACTGGGGGGGGTGGGGGTGTGTACAGATATTGGAATGGCCACATAGCGATTGCTTGTGATAAATAATTCACTTGAGATAGAAGAGAAATAAGATCACCCCATTATATCAGTACAGAGTTGAGTCACGAGGAATGTGCTTGCCCAAGGTGTGAAGAGACAGGTGTTCTGGGTTCTGCTCTGTGCTCAGAAACACACCTTCCAGATGTCTTCAGGTTTGTCTTACCGGGAGAATCTGCTCGGTCACGGTGGAGCCTGCACTGCAGTTCGAACCAGTGGGGCAAGGAAGAAGAAATGCAGCTCTCTCCGTGCTGGGTCATTCTGGGTAGAAAGAGCAGGTGAAACTTGCAGAAGGGAAAGGAGAAAATGAAGGCAGGTAGCGGGGCGAGAGAGGAGGGAAGCCATCAAAACGAGGTCGTAACGGACCTGAATCAGAAAAGCACAAAGCCAAAAAGGAGCTTGATTCTAAAGGCTACAGCACTTGCACATAGCTCACAGAACGGGGCGAACAAATGGCAAGGAAGTACTTTTCTATAGAAGAAAAGGTACCCGGCGTTAACTGAAGGACGTGCTCCCGGCTTGCAGACTTTGTCTGCTCGGTTCAGTCGGAGCCAGCGTGGCTGACCTGCCTGGAGCGCGGTTCGGGGCAGGGATACGAGAGCATCTGCGATCGCTGCCGGTACGAGCTGCAGGTTTGGATTCCTGCTGCTGAGCTCGGGCTGTCTGTCGTGTTTCTCTCGCCCACTCTGCCGCTTGATTCCTCGCTAGAAGCACAGCAGGGCCAGGGCAGTGTGCGTATGTGACCTCTGTGCAATGACCTGGGAGATCCCAGTCTAATCCCTGCTGGGGAGATGTCCAGGTCACAGAAGCTTTTGCCCTCCTTTGGTGCTGAAAGTCAGGAATAAAGGCACAAATATGTATTTAGGATTCTTTGAAGCCAAGTCAATTATATTTTTGAACTTTAAACTGAGTCAACAGATTAAAAGATAAAACATTTCTATTTAAGTCTTTACCTGAATTTACCACCCTGAAACTTTTGGATATATATATCTGGGATTTGTCATCAAGTACTTAATTAGAATCAAAGGTACTAAACCCATTGATCTCCAGTAAGACAATATTAATATTACCATATAGCTTTTATAATTAATTTGCTGCCAGATGAAAGGGAAACACTAGGTCCTTTTAGTGCTGGTGATTAAAGCAAAAAGTAAACCTTTGAAAGCCAGATTTGCATGTACAACATGTTGCACTAATTCCAGCAGATCACTTGGAAATTGTTCCTATATTTGGAGTGACATTGCAGAGTTCTGGATAGAAGAAATACTGACTTGCAGGAGTCTGTGCTGGGATATTGGAAGCTCTGGCGGTGTAAGGCTTGTGAAACTCATGTTCTAGATTAATTTGCTTGTATCTTTTATTGCAGGGCAGGCTTTTAGCAAAAGGTGGTATTCACATTAACAGCTATATCCATATAAAACCTGGGAAAGGAGAAGGGAGAGGTCAGTTGATTCTGTAGAGGTTTAAAGTGTTTTAGTAACCAGTCCAGCCTGGCTTGCTTTAACAGCCTGTCTGTAGATTCACTCAAATAACTGAATAGCTGTCCTGAGAAAAGCTTGATAATTTGAATTACTGCAGTGTACTGTCACTTGTGGTTTGAGCCCTCTCACCGGTACTTAAACTCCACTCAGGTTGTATCAAGTTAGGCACCTCTGTTTAACTATCACTTGTGAAGGCAATGAAACCAAATGATTTGCTTTAGATTTATACCGTGTCAGAATGATTCTGTCACTCCTGTTTTCAAGTTAGACTTTTCTAGTAACAGTAAGAGACTTGAAAAAAATCCAATTTCAAGTTGAAAATTTGAAGCAAGATGTGTAACTCTGCTCTGTACTTCTCTACACAGTCCATGTGTCGTGTGACAAGTAAGGACCAGTCACCTTTTCATCTGTTCCCAAGTTCTGTCACACTTCCCTCTGTTCCCAAAGAACTTGATGCTGGATCAAGTACAGTCAGTCATCTTGCAGATGACACAGAGCTGTTCCAAAAAGTGTACAGCTGGCACAAACCTGGTATTGTCTGCTCTGGTGTTTTGAAGATCAGTTACAACTGATACCAATAAAAATAATGCTACTGGTTTTGGGTGACAGAGCATCCACTGAGTGGTAATGACCATGGACTATTCCCTGCTTGGAATGAGTCTGTGTGACTGCACCAACCATTTAACAGCTCCATGAAATGGTTATAATGGTTTTCCTGATTCCTAGGCTCAGTTTGAGGCTTAATTAATGAATGCCTGCAAAGCACTTTAAGATCTTTGATGAAAGGTATCACAGTAGAGCAAATCATTAGAAGTGAAATATTTTGAAGGAAGAACTTTGTGGAGTGACTGGGGTTTACCTGTAGTGGGGGTATCCAACTCAAGCTAGGTGAGGCCAGACCTAATCCCTACAGACATTTGTCTTTATGTTGCTGCGATGGTGTGGTTTGCATGTTTACAAGCTATCTTGTCTCTCTGCCCTTCAAGGAATAATTGCAAACCCTAATATTGGACTCAAAACATAATTTGACATCATACTGAAACACACTCTCAAAGGAATTTTCCTTCCAGCACTGAGTTTTCATAGTGATTATAAATTAGTCAAGTTATTTACATCTTTCACTCTCACTTCACTTAATGATAGTTAAATAAAAAAACCCTGCAAACTACTTTTCCTAATGTTTGATTTTCTTTGTATAATTATGCCCTAAAGGCCAGTTCTTTATACTTAGTCTGCAGCCCTTGATGAATGCAGAAAGGACGGAGGGGAAGAAAATACCCAGTTCTTTATCCTGGGCTTTGATTTCCAAAAAGCCAGCTCACATCTGGTATCTGCATATCCCTTATTCTGCTGATGCTTCTGGTTTGCAGTGAGGTGACGCCTGAGGCTGTAGAGAGGCAGGTAAACTTTTCAGCTTTGGATGTCCACTGGCTAGTCAAGGTTAGAAATAAAAATAAGGCAGTGATTTCCTTGTCTTTCTGTATTACCCAGTTTCTCAGGTGCAAAAAATAATTCCTGCTGAATCAACAGGACACTTGCATCCTTGCATAGTTTTTTTCTAATCTGTGTGTTTGCAGGAAAACCAGAAGCACGTAGGTGTTGGTGGAGAAAACTGAGAAGAAGAACGATACACTTTTAATCTGCAAGGACGAAATATTAGGTTTTATTAATATTTATGCCCAGTGTGAATTTCTGAGCCTTTATGAAAAAATTACTTTCCCCTCAAACGAACTTATTGTCCCCTCGTTGAAAATTCCATCACCATTTTCACGTGAGTTGATGGTACCAACAGTAACGGTTGCTGCTTGCACACAACCTTTAATTGCCCCCGTCTCCAAATCAGGATGTCCTTCTACTCCCTTCCTTCAGAATCCTTTTATAATGTTATCAGCAAGAAAGGTTTACTGCTCCCCACCTGTACCACAGCTTGGAACTATGAGCCCCTCATTTATGCCCACCCTGACGATTCACTCTATCTTCCCTGTGCAAACTGAGCACCAGAATAGAATTCTGCACTTCCCAGTTTAGGAAAGCAAAAAAGGAAACAGGCCTTGCCCATTTCTTTTAGGGGTTTATGTTTATCTCAAAGTGACTTATTTGTCACTCCCATGCTCTTCATTCTGCAAGAGTATAAAAGCACACGAGGAACAAAGAGACTGGTAAATTCAAGGCATCATCTTCATAGTGCAGCAAGATCCCCTTAGCTGAAAGTCACTATAAGATATTTTATGATTAGTGTATTCCATAGAAATGCACTTTGAAGCCTCCTTATAAATCCTGTATTCATCTACCTGCAGCATACATTTAAGAGCCACGTTTGAAGTGTTTTCTGTTCAGCTTTTCTTTAACAGCACCAAGGAGTTTCATAATAGTAAGTGAAAATAATTATAATGACGGCAATATTTGAAAACATTTCATTACACTTTTTCGTTTCTTCAGGTAAGTGATTTGTGGAACAATAATTAAATGTCAGGAAATGAATCACAGACGAGATACTGACATTTGATAGTGTTTTGTAAACAGACTAAATGAGTCCAGAGAGAGGTAGAAACTATTGATGTTTCCATAACGCAGAGAGAGTGTCCACCAAGCCTCTGGAAGGAGAATCTGTTACTGAACGTAAAAACAGGAGCCTGATCAAGGTGGGCTGTATCCTATTAGGGAAAGGAAGGGATTTGATTCTCACTAATTTAAATGTGGAGCTCAGGGGATGGATTCCCACCAGCTATCACAGCTCCCCACCAGTGTAAAATAAAGGGGGGGGGGGAGGGGGGATGTCACCCTCCTG
>JANIJG010012178.1:49370-62915 GCA_024611175.1 Megaceryle torquata
GCTGCAGGTTTGGATTCCTGCTGCTGAGCTCGGGCTGTCTGTCGTGTTTCTCTCGCCCACTCTGCCGCTTGATTCCTTGCTAGAAGCACAGCAGGGTCAGGGCAGTGTGCTGACAGGTGCTTTATTTGTCTGCCTCAAAGTTAATAATGGACTTAGAGAAATGAGTTATTACACTAATCATCAGAATTAAAAGGCAAGGCTGCGGTTTTGTGTTCCTGGCCAAATGGAAGTCCTCTGAACTTCCCTCCCTCCTCTGCCCGGTGATTGGCTTTGTTGGCTTCCTCGATTGACTCACACTTCCCTTGATCCAAGGTGCAGCCTGGCAAACAGCAGCATTCATCAGAGTGCACAATGGATGGCACTCTTAATTGTGCTAGAAGTTCAAGGCTGTTCTTTAGTCTGAGGCAAGTAACAGTGGTGGAGATGTGTGTGACAACCCTGACACATTTTCCTTTACCTCTTGGATATTAAGATCTAAGTGCATAAGTGACCATTGTGCAATGACCTGGAGGATCCTGATCTAATCCCTGTTGGGGAGATGTCCAGGCCACAGACTCTTATCTTCTGAGCTAAGTTGACATTAATTAGTTTTGTTGTTAGCAGTTTTTGAAACGATGCCATCTCGAGGGCGAAATATAGCAGCTAATTAATAGAACTTAATTTACACAATGTCATCCCGATACCTCCACTAATACGTGATCACAACAAGAATATTAAAAATAATAATCATCTTCTCTGTCACCCAGAATGTTTCTCATATCCTGCTATAGCTGATCGCATTTGTCAGTCGTTCTGGCACAAAGGGAAGCCAGTTTTATTTTTGTTACTCCTAGACGTGACTGGGCTTATTGCTTTTCTTAGTATGCTTGCCTTCAACTTCTAAAATCAAAATTTTTCATTTTAACTCAAATTGGTTTTTATGATATATTTATGTACTTTTCAACCAACTTTTATACTTACAGGCAACCAATTATTATACCAGAGGATCCCAGAGTTAATATTTTTGATTTCAAAGCTTCACTTTATTTGAGACTATATAAATAAAGTTCTCATGAAGTATTTATACACCCTAACCCAGCTCAGGGAAAGGAACAGAAGCAATGAGTACCTAATGAAGAATCAGATACTATTTGTGCTTTTACATTTTAAAAACAGAGAACTTGTTGTCAAAGCTATGTGAATTTTTAAATTCCTAAAGGAAAAGAAAGACTTAATTATCACATAAATGGAAACTGCTATTTCTGTGGTGTGTGTTCAGCTTCTGAACCCTTGGTGCAGATGGCTCTGGATGGATTTTATGTAGTCCCAACATCAATGAAAACTCTCTGCTGTTTGAATTGTAGCTGATCTCGTATATGCGTGGGTCACTGGAATGTGTGTAGCACTTACCATGGCACGGACAGATGTGAAACATTTTAGTAGCTTTATGGTGCTCAGCTGGTTGGAATTTGTCTTCCTTGTTTATGCAGTGGCATTCGGTCTGCAAGTTGCTATCCCAACCTTATGCTGGTCAGTTCTTTCCATCAATCTTTCCATCTGTCAGTTATTCTCTCTCTCTTTGGCCCGCATTTGTAAATTACCAAGCACCTTCAGAGAGCAACGCTCACAACCCTCTTCTAGAATGGGACTTAAACCAAATTCAGCAGTGCAAATGACTGCAACTCTAAGCCACATAATAATGTCTACTCGAGATGATCTCATTCACATACACATTAATAACTCTATGGGTGTTCTTAGAAACTTCAGTTAAAAACTAGGCTTTCATTTCTGTGATTTTTGTCTCACTTTATGTTGCTCTCACTGGTTTTGATTTTCATTTTAGGGCTCCTTTCTCCATAGAGGGTTGTTTTGATGACCCTCCAATGTCTTCTGAAGACATTTCTCCTACGTGCATTGAACATGATTTGATTTAGCCCTCCCCCCACCTCTGTTTTATAAGTGCTTCTGAAACACACGGGTGTAACAATAAGCTATGATTCAGCACATTTCCATCAGGTAAAAATCAAATTTCGGTGGCTCTGATTACTCCTTATTGTGCTGAGATCAATAGATGGGAGAACCCTTAACCTAGCAGCGTGCCGGAGTGACCGACATGTATTCATAAGAACAGTCTATAAATTCAATAGAAATACTGGGTTGAGGGGGCATTCATGCTTTGAATAGCAAGGGGCTTTTTTAAGCTTTTCTGCCTTGCTTTACACAAATTGGTTTTCTAAAAAGGCTTTGAGTCCTTCAGAGTTTGTACTTTGTATCTGGGTAATAGAAAGATGTAGATAGTTATACAGTAGCTGCCAAAATAATGATTCCCTAGTGACTGAATCACACTTCATTTATATTCCCCAATTATAACATTAAATCTAAATTTCACTTATTAAAACTGCTTTCCCATCCTGATGTTCTATATTGTACAACATGCGATGTTACAATGTATTTGATTTCATAGAAAATTAATTTCTAAATCAGACTGCTCAAGAGAGAAGAGGCCACACTCCCTTTTAAACTCAGTGATATGAATCCGGAATATTCTGTTGAAAACCACTGGGACTAATGTAGATTTGAGTGGTACAAATAAGAGGAAGACTTGACCCTCACTGTAAAGGTGGGCTGGAAAAATATCGTGTCCCTATTTGCAGTACCAGGCACCACTTCAATAAATAAACTGTCGTACCTTACATTAGGTTCATTTCTGTAGAAAAGTTGTCAGTAACTGATAGAAAGGTTGCAGTTTTGTCATGAAACAAAAGATACATTATTTCCCAAGTTGACATTTCATTCAGGATAAGCTATGGGCTTTGTACAGAAAACTCGGAGCCAACTCTTGGTGTAAGTCAGTGTAGCTTCTTTAACATTTTCCTTTCCAGTTCATGCTGGGGTTATTTTTGCCCTATAAAAGGTGTTAATCAGTATTTTTACAGAACCTTGAAACTGGTAATTTTGGTGGTTTATGCACAAATATACATCCTATATCCTTGCTCTTAAGAACCTGCACTCCAACTGTGTGAAATCTATCTTCTTTAAAGAGAAAAAGCACCATTTTTATGTACCATTTTTAAGGGTCATAGTTTTACTTCCTCTCTGCAACAAAACTGAATGTCATCTATACTGCCTGACAGTTCAGTACTCCACCCGCTTTTTCAGAAGACTTTAAAGTCTGCAAGAATATATGCAGCATAAAAAAAACATTTCAGGTTTTCTTGCCAAAACCCTTAGACCCTTCTACTTCTGTGCAAAGAAAATTCAAATAAACCTATTTTTATTTATTCAAACGCAGCCTCTTCAGAGCTGATGAAATTGTTTTATTAAGATGCATCCTTTGATGAATTTGAGCGTACGTATGGAATGTGTGAGGAAGGAGCAAGCAGACTTTCTTTTGGCAGGTATTACATCTTTCTCTTCCATGGAGTAGTCCTTCAAACACACGAAATCAAAAGCCTCCTGCCAAAGGCAGCTTTGTATGGTAGCTGGTTTAATTTTTCTTGAAAATTTTGCCATGGGCTATTTTGAAAAGTGCGTTGCTGTTGGGGTTGCAGAGCAACACATTTGTTTCACATGAGTGGTGGCAAAGACTGACTTACGCCCTTCTCTACAGTTTTCTGGCACTGGTTTCTGAGAGAGCCAGGTGTAGTTATGTGCACATTGAGATGACATCTCTGACTCCAGCTATTAAAGATTTACTGGGCTTGAGAAAATGTTTTGGTTTTATAGGTGATTGCAAATGGGAAGGAGGCTGAATACTGGTACCGGAGATAGTACAGGTGATCCTGCATAGGACCTGATAGGCATGACAAAGTAAAAGCAGCTTTGATTTCCACTTGTGTGCTATTGCAAGCTGCCCGAGCAACCAGCAGCTGAAATAGGGCTGCATTTCACAGGTAGTTCTTAGCGGTTTAATTACCGTGACTGAAGACTTGTGATGTGCCCACTTGTTGAAATGAAATTCAACGTGAAGTTTGTTTGATCTCTTTAAAGTCATGTTACAAACAGCTCTCTCCCCTATTCTCATTTCATGAGATACATCTCTTCTACCAGTGTTGCAAAGTAGCTCATGGAGGATATTTTCATCAGAACAAAATTCCTTTTCTGCTTACATATTGTCCAGTGAAGACATTAAATACCTGAAACTAATAAACATATTTCTGTTTACAAGAAAATGATTTTGTACATGAAAAGGCACAGAGAAGTATCAGATATTTTATGATTTCTGATGCAGAGTGCTCTTTTTTTTGACTATTTACATGCTGCACTTGAATTTTTGTTAGTGTGATCTAAAAATTAAAATGAAATCGTTAGAGTTCTGAGCGGAGCTTATTTTGATAGTCCTTTGCCAAGTCTGGGGTTTTATCTAAAGCAGAACAACACAGAAGTTTAGTAAGAATTTCACAAGGTCACAAGAGAAATTTGCTTTTCTGCATCAAGACTTATAGGTCTTACAGGACTATTCTTCTTCCTTGAAGTCCTTTCTTGTCAAATGGAAGAACCTCAGGAACATTTTTAGGTACTCACCTTTAAATTAGAAGAGCTGTTGAATGCAGAAGAAACAAGGGATATTAAGAAAACACGGTTGTTTTCATCTACTATAAATGTGCCTATGGGTTGGTATAGCCACCAGTGTGCTTTTTTATTGATATTATTCTTTCTTCTTTGCCTGCTTCCTTTTTCTCCATTGCTACAGCCCGTCTTCATTGCCAAAATCAATCTTTCCTGTCCTTCTGTTTTTTATTAAAAACATTGTTGCCTTTTGTTGTATGTCCAGAATTGATCCCTTGTGATAAGGAAAGGTTGGGTGGAAGGAGGGCCATAAATAGAGTAAATCACAGCCAAAAGAGCGTGATATTTAACAGCTTGGGTTTGCAGCAGTAAAGGGCAAATTCGCAGGTGTCACATGGAGTGCTTTCATCGCCCAGAGGGGCAATTCCAACAAGGACTGCCTGCTGCAGAGTACAATGGTGTGAGGTGATTCCTGGGTCACCTGCACACAGTTCTCTTGATGGATTGCAGAAACTTTCTCTTGTACTGATCTTAGCTACATCCTTGCTGCCTGGGGTTTTCTGACAGGCCTTTTCTTCTGTCAGTAATGGACTCTGCCTCCTGTTCAGTATCTTTTTCAAGCTAGTTTCAGAAAATCCCCTGTGATCTATCGCATAGAGTTGGCAATCCAAAGAATTGTGCCCATGGTGTACAACTTTCTTCTTTGCTCTCTCCAAAGGAGTTGATCCTTCTGCAACAGTGGCAGTTGGATTAATGTACCCAATACGCTCTTTGCAGATGGTGCTATTGTCTGTATCTTCACCTACTGAGGAAAAGGAATCCAGAAACTGGGGGAAATGGGATTTCTGGTGACTGGGAGGAATGTGATTAATGGCCTGATGTAATATCCACCAAAGTGGGCAGAGTGGTTCCGGCTAATTCCATTGGACACTAGAGCAAAACCTTTTTGGACTAGACCTCAAAAACTCAGACAGTAAATTTTAGTAACAGCAGAACTGAAGGGATGAAAGGTGTAAACTTCACACATTGCTTATATTGGATTTTAAAGCTGAAATACTGTATGAGGTCTTTCTAGCAGTGGTCATTAGCAGAGTTTGATCGATGAATCCGTACCAAGGTCTTGTAGACAAAACAAAAAAATCAGGCCATTTTAATATTCAGAAGCTGTTGTCCTTCTTTGACTGTACGCAAATAGGTGCCCACATGCACAATTTGGTAGCTTTGCAGTCAGAATGTTGGAGGGGGCATTTGTCCAAATTTAATGTACATCAGAACTTAACCCCTTGCTTTAACTGCATCAATGAGAAGTGACACTTGGTTTTGTCCCAGCAATTTCAAGGCATTGCACATCCACTGATCTGTGGCAGTAAGTACTGGGGTTTTTTTGTGATGTGAGAGAAATTATAGAGGCGTGAAGAGACACAGTTCAACTGCTCTTCAGATACTTCATTTTTGCAAAACTGGTGCAGCTCAGAACTCCACGCCAATTAAAAATAAGTGAATTACAAAGAAAGATCAGCTGTGAGAACATGGACTAATTGGACTGGAAGGGGAAAAATAATAAAGTGGATACGTATTTTGAGAAGTGCTCACAATAAATAAAAAGGGGAGACACTTTGCAGCCTCTCCATTTTTGCTTTATATAGAGTGATGCTCAAGGCAGGGTGATTCATGTGATGAAATAGATGATCTGAGCAGATAATAGTTTGCCAATTCCCTGAGCTGCTTGCAGGACACAGAAGGTTGTCCAATTAATCCCTCTTGTTTGGATTAATCATACCAGCCTGTTCTACAGAAGCACCACCAACCAAACAAGAACAGAAGAAATGCCTCTTAGGAGGGATTTCACTCAGAAAAGAACTTTGGCCTAAATCAGCATCCTGAATACTTCCAGTAATATTCACAATTAAATAAAAATCCCTCTCCTATTCCTGTTCAATCTCTATTGTATATTGATTAAAATAAATCATAAATAATAAGCTTGTAAACTGATATACTAGGTAGCATGCTCTCAAATTATCACCTCTATTTCAGCAAGGCTTTTTGCAGCACCCTTGCTTACAGCTGGAGTCCTGCAGACCTTCCATGTTTATTGCTTCCTTTGTACCTTACCCAGAGCTGCCTTTTAAACTTCCTTCGCGCCCGTCTCTTTTCCTAAAACCTAACAGAGAATGAAACAAAAGAATCCAGGATAAATCCTAATAGCCACGTTACCTCATTTATTAATGCATCTTCTGAATACATGAAAAGTACTCAGACACCTCAAAAATGAGGCCAGAATAAGACAACACAAGATAGGGTGAGATCTTGTGCACGTGTTCTGGTTCTTGTATAAAAAGGTGTGATTACTGCCATTTGTATCACTCTGTACACATTCTGTAGCAACTGCCCGCTCTCCTCTGGTGTGAAATAGCCAGTGCTTACTTGAAGAGAGTATCCTAAAGCACAGAAGTGACTGTGCTCTTTAAAGTCTATCATGGACCAAGCCCTTCTTTACCTGCAGTAAGTGCAAAACACACGTAGACTGGAGCAAACCGTGAGATTAAAAATGTCCATGGAGATCCACCCCCTCCCTCGCACTCTCCTCGGACACATTTTGAAGTTTGGAAAGCAGTCAGTGGCATACCTTGCTAAAAATACCCTTTTAGGGTAGTTCTTTTCCACGTCATTCCGGTTTGTGTATTCTTACGCGTGCTCACGCGCACAAACGGATGCACATTTAGATTAATATAACTACCTGAAGCAATATTGAGTTGCTGAATATTTTATGAGCCTTTGGAAGGTTAGTCATTATGCATGTTCCTCGTGCATCTCATTCACAGCCATTTGCAGCTAATTGCAGCAGGACCCCAGAAAGTCCACAGCCCTTTAGCTGGCAGAGTCAGAAAAAAACGTCTCTTGTAAACAGAGGGGTGAGAGGAAGATTGCCTTGGGTGTTAAACTATCACAGAAACCATAATTACATCTCATTACAAAGGAAGGTAATTCCTAATTGCATCTACTTACAAAGGAGGGTAAATGATCAGCAACTACTAAAAATGTGCCTTAAATTTGTTAAAATAAAAGAAAAAGAAATAAGCGTGGAAGTTCAATCCCCAGAGGTAAAGTTTTATATAGGGCCAAGGTCAATTGTCCATAATTTTTATTTTTTACATCAAAACTTTGTCTCTTTTGAAGAAAAAGTGTAGCTCATGTTGCAGTTCTGAGATAGAAACAAAAATTAATGAATGAAGTTTTTATGACCTTTGTTATTGTACACATCTGTCCGGATGATTATGGAGCTGCCTTTTAACCTCAGAGTTTAAGAGTCCATGCATCTTAATGTTGTGAAAATGCATTGTCAGCAGTCTGGGGAACTTTCATTCCCACTCTTTCAAAGGCTGAGCAATTTCATAGTTTCATTTCCACTTCTTCATCTAAATACTTAAAATTCTGGGGGCAAAAAAAGAAAAAAAAAAAAGAATTTTTTTCACCAAATGTTGCTTGGTTAAGAAGCTGCCTTTACATCAGAGACATCCCAGTATATATATATATAAATATGCTAGGCAGCTGTGTATTTGTCTGCTGAAAAATATTTTTATGTTTATGCTGTTTCAATGGAAATATTTTTAGAGAAGATCAGTTCTGAAACATTTGTCTGGCTTTCCAACTATTGACATAGACGTAGAACGAAGAGGCAGTTACTCCTTTTGAATTGCCTGGGTCATCTTATTTTTCACTTAAACATTAGCCAGAGTTCCAAAATACCCAGTACCCTTCAGCTTGCTTGCTTCTGGCTTTTCAGTGCTTGCGTCCCTGTGTTTTTTCTGTCGGTGCTGAGCACAGGACATTCACACCACATATCATCATGCCAAGTGTAAAGCTGGCACAGGGTCAGAATCGGGCATGTGGTTTATAAATCAGTAGATAAAGTTAATGTTACTGAGCCCTCTGTGAAAATGAAGGTGCTACAGAAACCTGAGCTCAAGGGCATTGCCGTGTGAAATATGAAAGGGAAGATTCGAGGGAAGTGCTTTAATTTATTTGAAGTGCCTTTGCCCACATCCTTATCCCTCATTTCCATCCTTCCTCCCTTAGTGATGCTCAGAGATTCGTATTGCTTTATTTGTATCATTCTTGCTGTGTGAAGGCTTGAGGGGAGAGTCAAGAGAAGAATAAAGTCCTGGCCAAACAGGGGCTGAATTTTCCCCTAGGAGGACTTGTCTTTTTATTGGCAGAGCTCGTGTTGATAAGAGAGAAGTGAGATTCTCACGTTTAATGAAATTCCTGTAACCTGAGGCATTCATTTAACATCTGCTATGCACTGAAGGTTATTCCGTGCACTGTATTTGGGTAAGAGGACCCGTTAGCATCCTCCCATGTAGCAAAAAAAAGAGTCTGAAAATGGTCCCAGTGCCTGTTTGGAAAGCCAAAGGAAGGCACCTGATGGCAACATTTCCTAGTGCATGAAACGCCTGTTGTCCGATGGTGTAAGCGGTCCCGCTTCCAGCTGTCAAGGGGCTGGTGTCCTGTAGAAATAAATCAAGGCTGACAAACTGTAGTTTAGCAATAACAAGCACCCTGGGTTGGAACTGCATGATTGGCAACCATGATAAATTTCTGTAATTACTATTGACTCTGGGCAGACTTTAAGTGCTTTAACGTATTGCTAGAGCAGTGAAGTTTTGATTAGTTTAAAAAGATGTATTGCACAAAACTTTCACGTGCCGGTGGACTCTCTTGGTGCCTTAAGACAGGTAACAGTATCTTGCTGAAGGTATCAGTGATAGAGCTACTAGCTCTTCTTAGCCTTTTGCCTGAAAAAGTCTCTCGGTGGTGACAGAACTGCCTGCTCTTGCTGTGATCCTGCCAGCCTGTCTGTAATTTTCCATCCAACCACAATTGCTCATCTCTCTTTTGTCCTCTCTGTACATTGTTATGGCTACTTCTGTGCTGTAGCAGATGAGACAGTATGTGAAGAGCTGCCTGAGTGGGGGAGCAAGGCTCTTGGTGACAGTGGATGTTCAGTAAATATGTGCACAGACGTGCTGGGGCGAAGATTGTGAAGGACTGATTTGGAATTTTGCATATCCTAATTTTTCTTCTTGTTACAAGTATTGGGTTCGTTTTTCTATCTGTCCCTGCTGTCTGTCTCTCTCTCCATGATGCCTGCTTGCACCTCTCTGGCGGCAGCACTTCTCTCTCTCCCCACCACCTTCATAAATGACCACAAAGATGATAGTCTCTTGTTCAACCTGTCCCTCGTACTCTTCCCCGGTATATCAAACTAAGGTTAAATCTGCTGAAAGGCTTTCAGTCCATCCGAGACAGACCTGCATGACAGGTAGAGACAAATAAAAACAAATTTTTGTAACCATATTTTTTTCCGAGGGAAGAAAAGAGACAAAAAAAGGAGATACATTAGAAACAAAGTTAGATTTGGAAGAATGCTACTGAAACACAGATATTCCTAGCCACTCTTCTGAAGTTTTACTGAGCCTTTAGAATAGTGCTAGTGCCATTCTCCTTTCCTGTCCCAGTCACTATGCTGTGCAGCAGTAAATCGAGTCCTGTTTCTACAAGCTCTGATTGAAAGGGACGTGCATTCTTTTAACTGCCCACCTCTGAACACCCATAGCAGGAATAATATTAAATTAAACTTACAGTCTCTGTATAATTAAAGTATAGAGCCTTCATAAATATTGCATTAGGCTTATTGATCTGGAAATTATTATTCGACCATAGCGAAGCCTTTAGAGGTTGTCTACAACCATTTTTTTCGCTATCATAAGAGGAATATCTTGAGTTTTCATGTCACTGCTTTATTTAGTCTCTAAGAAGGATTCAAACCAAGAAATCTCTACTTCTACCATCATTTTATTATTTGTATTCTTGTGAACATTACAGCTCCATTCTTTTCACACATTCCAGTATATATTCAGAAAAAGTTATGCTGAAGAGTTTGCAAGAGCAATGAATTCTGTAGTGGGAGGTTAGAGGAGGAGGTAGAGGAAGGGGAGAAACAGTAAAAGGAAGAAACATAATTTCCTTTTTACAGACAGGCGTAACTGAGATGCAAAGATTTCAGACCAGGAAGAGATAGTCACAGAATTGTTGTTAATGTGTCTTGAGTACGTGAATGCTTGATTAATTTTGAACATACACAGAACTTCCATGTAAAGCTCTAGTCATGGGATCTATTTCCCCAGCTGTCTAAGTTGCGTGCTACTGTACCAGGGGGAGTAGTGAGTGAGAACCCCTTTCAACACCCACAGTTGGTCATTTACTTGCAAAGCTTGATGTCTGGTTGTGTCTGCCTGTGGTATTAAATTATCGTACACGGCTATAAAAGCAATTAATGGTCATTAAGTCATGGAGTACACTAATCATTGCTCTTCTTTCTTTCACAGACATACATCTGTGTGTGTACAAGTGTATGTATTTTTTAAGTAGTACATTATGGTGTAGTTATGTAATAAGATACCTGTTGCTGCACAGTGATTGAATTATGTCTCTCCAAACTCATTTTGTCAGTTTATTATGGAAGAAATGTATATTGTGTGCCCCTGTGGTGGTACAGTTGTAGATATAAATGAGATTTTCTGAATTTCTATTTACACTACAGATGGTTTAAGCAACACGGGGACGGAGCCTGGGCTGGCAACTACCTTCCTAGGAGATACAAATGATCACAGTACCAAGAATTTGTGGTTAACAGTGTATGTAGAGCATGCTTTGACTGCAGAAGAAATATAGGTCCATTTTAGAATATAGCTATAAGAAAATAAAGAAGTCTCTGTGTAAATAGGAATTTGTTGCTTTGCAGTATAGCACCGAATCCTTTTGAAAAGCAGCAACTTACTTTAAAATGCACTTCAGCTGGTGCTTTCCAAAGAAGTTTGGTCTTGCTGGATGTGATTGTCTCTCTATGCCCTGGGATGCCTGAAGGTGGCTGAAAACTGCCTAAACCAGCACTATGCATATTCTCAAAGGCTAAAGATTTTTTCTTTTCTCCGTCTTGGCAACAGTCCTTACTGGAACCAGCTAGACAGGCAGGCAGAGCTAATTGGCAAGAGAGCAAGTGAATGACATAATTGGCTGCAGCATATCATTATCTCGGTGTCCCAGCTTTAATGAGCGCCATTCACACAGGCCAGCTGCAGCATCCCCACGGTATGCTAGGGCAGAGAGAGTGTTTTATCAGTGGGGCTCATTCCTGATGCTCAGTGTTGTCGTCACTGCGAGAAATGAGCTCTGTCAAAATGCATTAAATCCATAAAATGCACTTCCATGCACAATGTAGCACAAGAAGCATTATAAAATTAAAGGGAGAACTCAGCGTGGCCCTGCTCAGTAGAGCAGATGTCAGAGGGGCACTGGGCCTTGTGGGTGAAACTCTCGTTCTGAGAGGCACAAGTTCTGGTTCTGTCCCAGAGCGGTGTACAACCCCAGGTACCACCTCCATAAATGGGAACAATTACTGTCATCTCTCAGGGTTCAGTAATCAAGGAGATGTCTGTTCCAGAAATGCTGTTGATTTTTGAAAAGTTTATAAGAGAGGGGGTGCAAACTTATTCTGGGGTTGGTTTAGAATAGTTGTTTTCTGTGGTTTGGTGTGAGTCTTAGTTTGACAAGGTACAGTTTTCACAATGCAGAGTTATTTTAGATAGAATCCAACTATGCTTTCTTGTCTGTATGTACACCCTAGATTAAACCTCCTCCTCTGAATCCAAAGTAAAGGTCTAATAAATTCAGGAGAGGAGAAATTTTCACATACCTCCAATTATAATCAGCTCTGGAGAAAGACTTGTAGGTAACAAATTACCTGCGCAATCTTTAACCCCAATTATCAACTACTTGTGCTCATCCATAATTGTCTGTCTTGAAAACTCTTTCTTCCTAAGAAAGTAAATGATGAATTAAAGTTGTGGCTGCCTGTGGACAGTTCCAAATTGATGTATTGTTTGGGTTCCAGTTTTCTAAAACACAGGTATCAGCAATCTCTGCAGACACCACATAATCCTTTCGAGCTCCTCCCCCTCATGTATAGAACCCAGGAAGAATGAGGAAAAAAAAAATTATATGGAACTTTCCATTTCAAATTCAGCTTAAAAGACACTGGAGGGAGTGATTGTGACAGTTATTGGTTGTTATTTATTGAATTGGCTGATCTGCACTAAACTGCATTTGAGTAGTAGCCCTAAATTTGAATTAATGAGGGATGCATTATTAACTGAGCTCTGATACTTTGAAGCCGTGGGTTATAACGTTTATACATGTTTGTTTCAAGTGCTGAGTTCTTGCTTTCTAGATTGCAGACCGGTTGTGCTCAGCCAGTGTTTTCAAATACTCGCATTCCTTGTTGAAGAAAACCTGGGATGCATGTTCTGCCCAGGAACTGAGCACCTCAGGTGCCTCCGTCAGATACTGCCAGACACAAGCAACAGCAGCAGTTGGTTGTCAATGGTTGTATCTGGGAAGGGGTAATGGGATAATGTGCGTTGCCATTGTTGGGCCACGTGGCGTGACCACAAGCACACAGTGCCAGCTGGTGCTAGTGGGGATGAAAAGGAAAGAGAAAGGCTGAGAGTTTCAGCCTGGTGGGACCGCTTTGTTTTGTCCTGCGAGGTGAACCTGTGTGTAAGATAACCATAGTAGATGTACAGTCTGAGTAGAGATTTTATATATGTAATTTCATCTCATGAAATGATGATGGCTGCACTAAAGACATCCAGATGATCTATGGAACTATGGCTTCAAATATAATAAAACAGAAAATAGAGTGGAAGTATATGGATTTTAGCAGAGATACAAAAGCAAGTGTTTTTGTGATTGATAGCTCTCTTGCAGGCACTGAGCTGAATTGCTGGTAGCTTGGCAATGAGTGAGCTCAGCCTACTTAAGAGGTAGCAGTTAATGTTGCTAATTCTCCTCTTCTGGTCGGTTTGCAGAAATCCTGCAGTGTGAAAAACAACTGCTATCTGCTTTCTAATCTCTGAATACTTAGTTGCAAACACATTTTAGAGCATTGCTAACTCAGAAGGTGATGAGATATTTTAGGATTTTGGGGATTTTTTA
>JANIJG010012179.1:0-23075 GCA_024611175.1 Megaceryle torquata
TCATAAAAATAAAAAAAAAAAAAAAAAAAAAAAAAAAAAAAAAAAAAAGAGAGAAAATAGGAGGAGGTAGGTATTCTGATTGCTTTGCCCACATCTTGGTGTTCCAGCACTGTCTATTTTTATTATTTGAAGTATTTTACAATAGAATTTACAGAACCTTACCAGGTTAGGTTTTCAGATGAAGGTAATATTGAGGTTATTAATCCACAAATCTTTTGAACTTTGTTGCATTTTAAGACAATATAGTGGGTCAAACAGACAAACTGAACATGTCTTGGAATTGCAAATTTATAAGGATTTCTGCTTGTTAGTGTTTTATTCACACCTTCCTTCTAGCATCTGTTTGGTACTTGTGTGAATATTGTCAGCTTGTAGTGTTTTGTAAGCATGGCAGGTTTTACTGTGTTTTCAGTGCATTTCCACTATCAACACTGTAAACACTGCCAACTTTCCACAAGTGCTGTCAAGCACCATATTTTATAATTACTGCAATAGTATTATGAGTGCTGTAATTGCACATACCATGCAGATAGGCATTTCTATCCTGTGCAGACACAAACTGGTATTTTTTTGCTAGTTAAAATGGGTATTTTCTGTGAGTTAAAATGGAATCTGGAGCTGATCTGAATAATTGTTTTGGAATTGTGTGTTGTTTTGGGTTTTTTGGTTTTTTTTTCTTCTTCTATAAGCTTAATGTGAGGTGTCTGCACAAGTAGCATTATACAGATAGGAGGATTTTTGAAGGCCCAGATGTGTGTATCATATCTGAATATAGAGCTGTACTTAGGGCACACTGATGTGTAGTGTGGAGACCCATTAAAGCATGAAAGCTTTTTTATACAGTTCACTAATACTGAAGTTAGTTAATCAAGTAGGTCTTTTGCAAGAAGCTGAACCTCAAACTTTGCCTTGATAGTCTTGTATTAGTAGCATCTTTATCAACCTTCATGTATTTTAGCCATATTTTGTAATGCCAAGAGCTTTGACTGTTCTAATGCTGAGGCTGACTGTATTTACAGCCACACATACTCTGACTGATCTCCTGCTGTTTATGCAGCTTACTCCTGGGAATACACTGAGCAGAAAATTTCTGCTGAGATACTTCAACCTGCATTTTTTGAAGGATATGATTTGGAAAACACTTTTGATCATAGTGTCTGATAAAGTGTTTGAATGTCTTTAAAGGTTATTTCCAGAAGTAATATTAATGAGATATTTCTAATGAAATGTTCATTATACTGAAAGTAAGTTTGAAGTGATACTAGAAGTACAGTTACTGGGTGTTTTTTAGACTTACTGATACGAGGGGAGCTTGAGTCCTGTTAATATGCTCCTTTTTTGTTGTTTCAGGGATATTAATGAGAGACAGAGCAGACTGAGGTGAAAGAGAGTGTGGTAACACTTTTTCCTGTCCCGCAGTAACTAGCTACATCTGTAGAATACCATCTAGTTTGATCTGACACCCATCTTTCAAGACTGGCTAGCAACTAATCCTTAAAATATAGATGCGTTTTCCCTTCCTCTGTGGGAATTCCTGAATGGTGTAAAATTGATACATTAGTTTTATGCTATTTTATACTATAATTTATTTTCCCTGAACTATTCTATTCCATAATGTAGAGGAAATGAACACATCATCTTTGTTTTTTCTTTTTTCTGAATAAGATCCAGAAGAAGCCTGGTGGAAGGGTTTGAACTTAAGTCCCCATTGCCATTGGTTCTTTGGAGATGTCATGACTGAAAGTATTGAATTGTGGTGGTAGCATTGATAACTGCTTGGAATGAACAAAAGCAATTGGTTTATTTTCTGGGGACCACCAAATACTATACAGCTCATAACCAGTTTCTTGCTTTTTATGACTACATATTGGAAGCATGTGATCTTTCTAACTGAATTGAGTTTTTGTGCTGTTTGATGTATATGCAGTCTGTATTGAGAGAAGAATTCATATTACGTGGACAGTCTTTGAAACTTCATCACCTTCTAGCTGAAGTCTGTAATGCCCTCGTGTAGTCTGATAGCTGATTTTTGACATGATACATGAAAAATACCCTTCACAAGATTGCAGTTTTTGAAGTGTACACACGATGGCAGCAAATACTTAAATTGAGAAGGCTTGTTCCTGAAACAAGTAAGGAATTTTCCAATATAAACTAGAATTTTCACAGATTTAATCATTGTTATTTATTAAAATACATCTTGAGATTTCTTAATGTACTGTGTCAAGGTTTAGAGCTGTGCCACCCCACTAGCAAATGACAGACACTTTCTATTAACCCCTCTCCTTTCCCAAAAGGAAAAAGAAAAGGAATAAGGGAGAGAGACTTTTGAAAAGAAAACTAAAGCAACTTAAATTAAAATAATAATAATAATACATTATATACAAACATATACAAAACCAATATCAAACCCAGCCCTCCTGATGGCAACTCTGTCACTGTCAGCACTGATGCTGTGGAGCAGGCACTGGGAATGTCCCAGACTGAACTCAGCAGCAGACAGGAACAGGATTCAGGAGCACACATACTGGGATTGAAGGCAGAACTGACAGAGTCCTCCTCGGACACCAGCCATTGAAGAAGAGACTTTACCCTTGTGATCCCTCAGCTTTATGCTGAATATGGGCTGGAATCCCTTGTTGGTCAGTTTAGGGTCACCTGTCCTGTCTGCTCCTCCCCAAAGATGCGACCTCATACTTTCTGCACCCCAAATGTGGTACTCAAGATTTAGCAGTGACCTCAGCCTGCACAGGAGCAGGTATAAGCAAGAGCCTTTGCACTCCAATCCCTGATAGTAGCAGCAGACTTTGAGCACTATCACTGCTAGAAGCAGACACTGCAGAAATACACTTAACTTCAGAAAGTGTAGTCACTTGGAAGAGACTGGGCTGAAAGTAAAACTGCCAAGCAGAATTAGTTCTGTTCTAACTCAAACAAGGACATACTAGAGCAGTTTTCAAGAAGGCTTTTTCATTCAGAAACTTTACCATGGTTTCCATCTGATTTGACCATAATCTTTTAATAATGTGCTTTCTGGTTTTGAATTGCCTTGGGGTGTTGTTCACTACCACAGTAGCAAAATGCAGGAGCTAACCCAGTAGTATGCAGTATTAATCTTGGCTAGCCTTTGGTTTTCTAACAGGGAGAAGGGCACCTACAACTCTGTTATCCCTCAAAGTGTTGCCCTGACACTTCTGGTTCCCCAATGGTGCTGCAGTTTGCTTTCCTGAAGCCTATTTTTGTTTTTCTCTACTGGAGAAATGTATCTATCTGTCTGCAGAGAGATACTTCTCTTTCACACTTCCTTTTTCAGAGTGCTTATCTCATTTTGTGATGCTTTTTACTCAAATTGTTTTTTACAATTGTACTTGTAGGTGAGCCAAACCTGCGATAGAGACACCCTAAGATAAACACCTGGCACTAGCCTCCACAATATTTAAAAGATAAAAAATCCTAATCCCATTCTAGGACCTTTGCAGACTGCCAGCATATGACTGCATTTTTCAACAGATATTGGCATGGTAAAAGTCTCTCCCTGCAGTTAGAAAGTTCTTAGTTCTTCAAAGTCTTTTTCTCATAGTCTTGTGATTAAATGGTTCAACATGTTATATTTGCTTTGTTCATTCCTCTTCAGGCTTTTGTTTGGCACATTTATCAGCTTAAATACCTCCTTCTTCATGTATTCCTTAATAGATGTATATTTTTGACATACAGTATAGGACTCTGCACTGAGATGTGCACAGCAGCTTCCTGGTTTCCACCTGCAGGCTTCTAATGTTGTGGGGCTGGAATGGAGCTGAGAAATGCCGTGACCAGGTCCCCAGCGCAGTGATGAGAACACCAGGGCTGAGTCTTTCTGTGAGCATGGCCTGTGTTTACCAAAAGCAGTGTCCTTTGATTTCTAAAAGTATAACAATTAGATGATTGTTGATGTTTCAAATCAACATTGTGTAATGGTAGTTGGATAACCAGCTGGTTCTTCAGCTGCAGATCTGATTGTCAGATGTAATATTATATTATGACATAGGTGACATAGAAGCACACCATTGCTTGCTACTATGGTATCGGGAAAGGGGATAACTGTCACATTAAATTTCTGCTCTGGTTCATCCAGCTAACCTGGCAGCTGTGACAAGTCATTACAAAACTCTGATCTGCCATGGTAGCTCCCAGTAGAGTATGCTCAGAGGAGATGGAGCCTTAGTATGCAGATACAAACCGGTCTGGTTTAAATTTTTTTATTTATTTTATTCTATTTTATTTCATAAGGGTTCTATTGAGTTTTGAAGTGTTATATTTTTAGAAGCATATAGCAATTACCCAATATACAATTTTTTTTCACCAAAACAAAAATTGATGTTAATAATGCCACATTTTAGATACTGTTGCAAAGTAGATTAGTATTGCATAGTGCTGTTAAGAGTAGGAAGCTTTCTTTAAAAATGAAAATTATAAAATCAGAGAATAGTTTAGGTGGGAGGGACCTTAAAGATCATCTAGCTACAACTCCCCTGCCATAGCAGGGACACCTCCCACTAGACCAGATTGCTCAAAGCCCCATTCAGCCTGGCCTTGAAGACTTACAGGGAAGGGCCATCCCCAGCTTCTCTGGGCAACCTGTTCCAGTGCCTCACCACCTTCAGACTGAAGATTTTTTTCTGATTTCTAATCTAAATCTACTCACTTTCAGTTTGAAATGGTTACCCTTCCTCCTATCACTGCACTTCCTGACAAAGAATCCCTCTAGATCTATTCTGTAGGCCCCCTTTACTGGAAGACTGCTATAAGGTCTCTCTGGAGCCTTCTCTTCTTCAGGCTGAACAAGCCGAGTTCTCTCAGTCTGTCCTTGTAGGAGAGGTGCTCCAGCCCTCTGATCATCTTTGTGGCACTCCTCTGCCTTCTCCAAGAAGTCCATGTCTTTCTTGTTCCGGGGGTCCCAGAGCTGGACACAGTGCTCCTTGTGGGGTCTGACAAGAGTGGAGTAGAGAGGTGGAATCACCTCCCTTGACCTGCTGGCTATGATTCTTTTGACACAGCCCAGGATACGATTTGCTTTCTGGGCTGCAAGCACACATTGCTGGCTCATATTCAGCTTTTCATCCACCAAAATCTTCAAGTTTTTCTCCTTAGGGCTGCTCACAATCCATATTCTGCCCCAATCCAGGTGCAGGACCTATAGCATAAAAACATAGTTACCCTACTTTCATTCCTGGACATGGATGAAACTTTTCAACTGAATCTCATTCTCCTCTTCCCATCCCTTCCAAATGAATATGTAATCCACCATGATACTTTAGGCCAAAAGATGTATTCTGCCACAGTTACAGGATCCATGGCTTACAAGAAGAGCACCTCCTAGCAAGCGTAGGTCAGCTTTAGGCTGTGGTACCAGTATGTCGCTCTAAAATTAAGGATATTCTGATTCATGTTGAAATGACTTTTTCTTTGTATGTACTTCATTTACAATAGTTTAATTTTGATTTAATGCTTAGAATTAATTTTAAGGTGTATAGCAACTGGCAATATTCAGTTGTTTTCTGGGCCTCTTGAGTTTTTCAATTCAGTTGATTGTTCACAGTGAAGCATGCTAGCGAGATTTTTAACAGCCACTGCAGTGAGCTATTCCAAGAATTTATTTAAGAGATCCGTGATGTGAAGAGTTTTAATTGAATAAGAAACATATATTCTGTCCTTAGTGTTTTATGTAGATGAGATCTTGTATAGCTGTGGGTTTTTGTTTTGTTTTTTTTCTTTTTCACTAATTCTGCTACTGATTGACCAGTGAGAAGAAGTTTCATTGGCAACGCTAGCAATGTTGTTCTGGTTCATGGGCAATTCAGTACCATCACTATAACTGAAAGGAATTTTATTGTTAAGAAGAATGTCATCCTATCAGCGAAAAAGCAAGTGAAAGTTGCTTTGTGAATAATGTGAATTCTTTCCTCCCTTTGTTTTAATTTATTTTATTTGTGAATCTGATTTTTTCAGAGTGCCTGTCTGCCAGCAGGTGCCACTCCTCAGCAGCAGACTAGTTTCCCAAAATTGACCAGATAGAGGAAAATAGTCGTGGTAGACCTTTGTTTTTAGAAACATTCATGGCAGTTTGCCTGGCGTGTCTTTGTTTTCCTTGATAAGAACAACCTATGCTATAAACAATTAAATATTTATATTTTACAGTGGAACTGTTTAGAGTTTTGTTTCCTACTGATGCATTAAATCCCAGGGCTGGGAAAATGGCAGTACAGAGAGTAAGATGCCTTTGTTCTACAAAGTTTTGGGCAGAGCAGTATTTTAGCTGAATAGAGGATGACCCAGGAATCTTTTAGGACTCAGGAAGCTTCATTATGTAAGGATTTTAGGTGATGAGAAGATGTCTGTATTGGGTTTGCTGAAAAGGTGTAATGATGGGCATGACTTAAAAGCCCAAGTCTCAATGACTCGCAATAGGACAAGTTCTTATAAAACCTTTAGGCATAGTGAAAAATGTCTGGCCAAGTTCCAAGTACATCTACCATGAACAAACTAAGAAGTCATTCAGTGAAAGCAAACAAGGGAATCCCGGGCAAGAATATTCTGATGTTTATCTTTTTAAAATTTTGGCAAGACATTATCCTGTGATTAGATGTCTTGGGACACGAATATTGACATATTGCTATCTCCAGACTTTAAACAAGCATCTTTTTAACAGCTGATGTTTTGGATGTGGGTCAAGGCCTGTCCTGGCCTCTGTAGACATCTGCAGTAAAAGACTTTTTTGATAATTGGTAAAAATGGTTGGATCAGCACCACCCCTGGGCTGAGGTGATGGGTGCCATCTTTCCAGCCCCAGCACCTTCCATCTGTATTAATCAAGTCTGCCAGGAAAGGAAGGCTTCCTCGTATGGCTAATGAGTTTTGATTTTTCACACATACCTGCCTCTGTGTGTTGTTCTAAAGGGTTTAGCTTTATATTTGTGGTGAGAGATCTGATATATATATATATTTATATATGCATTTCCTTGCTTTAAAAATAACATGGATGACTTCCTTGTTGCTGATGGGAAACCTGTGATGATCTGGGGATGCAATCTGAACCTTGCAGAATTAACTGTGATAAAAGCCATCTGTGTCAGTATCATTGCATTCCTGCATGTTTCCTTTGAATTGTAGTTTGGGTTTTGCTAGAAAAGCAGCCCAAGAACCTGCAGGATCTGGGTAGACCATGGGTTAGTTTAGATACAGCCCTTGCCCGTTTGCTGCTGTCTGGTCCTTGCTGCTGGTTTTATAACATTGTTAGCTCTTGATTTTCTGGAAAGACTGTAATTGTAAGATGAAAATATGTTGTTTTGCTTTGTTTTTTAAAATTTAACTTTCTGTGCCTGAGATTCAAAACTACAGTATTTTAATTATTTTAAGTGTATGTTTTTCTAGTGGTAAAGTTTAATTTCTGTGGTCATTTACATTCAACTTGTTCTGAATAGAAAAATATTGAGGGATGCTTAAAAGTGTTTTAGTCCAGTAGGGAATAGCAAAACGGTTAAAAATTGAAAGGTGAAGGTGGAAGGTCAGCATTCACAACTACAGGTTCTTCTCCTGAGTGTGTATCATCTGATTCCAGATGAATAGCTATTAAGTGGTAAGAAACGGGGAAACATAGAAATAGTATTTCTGAACTATTCTGGATTGTATATTCATCAGTCAGTAAAGGTTTTCTGTGTATTGGAACTCACATCCTAAAATAGGATTTAACTAATGATTGCTCAAAAGAAGAATGTCACCATTAACTTTCTGAAGTTGAACAGATCCATGATGCTAGAGCGATATTTTGTGTGTGTCTAGCTCGAGAATGTATTTGAGATATCTTTATCAGCTTTTGTTTAGTAATTACTAATAACATATTTTTATAAAGGGTAATATGGAATTATTCAGGGGTCTGGACCTTGCTTTTGTATTCATCAGCTTTTCCTAGGAAATTTTATGTGCTGAAATTTATTTTATTTCCATTATTTTCAGGAAAAAGTTTTTCTGACTTTTTTTGACGTTACAACAAACTTGCTTCTTTTAAGGACATCTGTAGCATTGACTATTTTTAACTACCCAGTGTTAACAAGTGTGTCACAAACTGATTTTTCTGGATGTTAAATACTTCCAACACTTTAAGACTGTTCTTGTCTGTATATGTGTATATATAGATATATGCTATACATATAAGGTGTATTTCAGATAGTCATTAAAATATAACTTGGGCTAATCTTGGCTTTTTAATGAGTAGACTAATACAGCAGAGGTAGCCTGGAAGACCTTGGCTGGAAGGGACCTCTGGAGCCCCCGATTCCGAGCAGGGCCATCTTAGACCAGGTTGCTTGGCGCCTCACCTGGTCAAAAATCCTTGTGATTTTTGCTGTTTGGTGTAGAGCATGTGGAGAAAGAATTTGTCTTACAGTACAATTTTCAAATGTTAGCTGAGAAAATTCCCAAAGCTTCTGTTTTTCAAGCAAAATGAATTACAGTGATAAAAGTCAGCAAGTCATAATTTAAATCGGCATTCACAGCTAAATGGTACTGCAGCAGGAGTGCTAACTGGGCACTCTGAAAGTATATGATGAGTGACACCCCTTGGTATATTTTGTGGTACATCCAATCATTTATTTTCAAGGCAAGAGTAATAACATCCTGAAGAATTGAAAATCATGTTGTGTTGGGTTTTGCCTAACAATTTTAATTTATATATAAATGTAACTATGTAGGTGTGATGTTGGCTGTGTGTTTACATTTCAACAATGTTTAGTGTACTTTGGCTTAGTTTATCTAATTTTATATTAAGACAAAAGTCAGCCATCTATATTACACATGTGACTGAAATGGGGGTTAATGTATGAAGTGGAACCGTGGTGGAAAGACTTTTACAGCAATCAGCAAAGGTTTGGAAACCAGTATTATACTGGTGTGAGTACTGTCTATGTCATTATTAATTTTTATTGTATTGTTTTTAATGGATTGTTTTGTGCACTTATTTGCACAAATATACATTGTTCATGCACAGTAACAAGTATAGGTAGGAATACATTAAATGTATGTGTTTATGGAGATTTTTATCTTGAAAATCAATTCAATGGTACCCAAAAGATTTAGTTCCAATCTTTAATGGAATTACATTTTTAAGATGCATTAGCTAGATTGATATCTAGCAGTGCTTCACTTGAATTTATTTAGTAGACTAGCAGAAGGCATGCAGCAGTTTGTAACCGATTTAATTGCAGTGTGAATGAAGACTTTGGATTTGCTTTATTTGGCTGTCTTTTTTCACCTTCAGATGTTCCTTTCGGTTGTGAGAGATGAAGTTCTCATGACCCCTTGTGCTATTTAGCATATCCCACTGGCATAGGGGTGCATCTGTCACTGACAAGTTACCAAGTTACTTTCCAAAGGTTTCCTTTTTCCCAAGTAATGAAACTTTTTTGTTTGTTTTCATTTGTGATTAGATTGCTTGTAGGCAGTATTTTTGAGGGAAGATGGGATCCTAAAGATATTTCAAATAAGTGAGATAATTCTGACAACAATTGTGGCAGACCTTTCCTAGGGAAATTCTCCACCCACCTGATGAAAGGAAGTATTGCTAAGGTGGGTTCTGGAAAGGAAGATGTTTTTGCAAAGCTGTTATTTGTAAAATCAGTGCTATAGTGAAGAAGGCAAGCAGTTCAGTGAAGATGAGATCTGTTTTATTTTTCTTGTAAATAAATACAGTAGAATACAAATGATCCCATTGCTATCATAAAATGTTATGTTTTGACACAGAGAAGGTAAATTATGTTTTGCTCTTTCTTTCTAGGGCGGCAGTAAATAGTAAAGGCTAGTCCTCCACTATAACAGCAGGTGGACTTTATGGTTGAATTTACTGTAGTGCACATGCCTGTGGGTCAAGGATGCACAGGGAGCTGGGCTGAGCTGGGAAGCACTATGGTCAGGACACCACAGCGATGCCTGGCTGTGGCTCTGGGACCAGCTCCTGCAAATGCCTTCAGTGTCTATCCCATAGGGACAGTTCAGCAAGCAGCTCACAATTGGGTTTTGATGTAAACAACTGTTTATTCTATCCATCCTTTCTGTGATAGAAATAGGATGTGCTGGGATAGTAGAGAAACCCCCACAATCCAATGCCTTCTTGTGCAGGGCCAGTGGTCATTGGTGTGACTTTCTGCATCTGTGTGCTGTGCTTACATGCTGCATATTCATGATACTGGTGAGTGGGAGAAGGTTCTATTACATCAGTAAACATCTCCCCCTTAAGACTGAAATACCCCCTGCTCATGAAGACCCCAAAATTTACCATCAGTGTGGTTCAAGGGAGAGCATTGCTGAGTGGTGGGTGATGTAAATGTCATTCAAGATTATTCTGTTCGTGTCTTCAGGAAACTTACCTGAGACTTTTTTTCCTGTTTACTATCTTGGTCTAACTTTGTAGTGTATCCTGTGAGTAAATTAAAAAGCAGAGTAGCTTAACTGGGAGTTTACCTTAAATAGGCAGCTCTAATGGCCATCTTGCAGAGTGGAGAGTCAAGAAGTGATCCCGATTCTCCTGTAACTGCCTACTTGTGGGCAGATGTACACAAGACTTTCTGTTCCATATTTTTCTTGGCTAGCAAGCAAAATTCATTAAGATGTATAAACAATGTAAAAATAATTCAAATTTTTATTGTTCCTATAGCATTGCATTTCTTTAAACAAGTCCAAAGTCATTTTAAAGCCATGCGAATGTAAGTTGAGATCATTCTGTAATGCTGTAAAGTCTTGAAACACAAATGAAACCTCTTGAATAACTTTAGTATTTTCTGACAAGTAGAAACCTTGAGGCAAGCTCTTTATTCTCATAATCACTGGATGACAAGCAGAGATTTTTCTAGAATTTATATAGTCAGTTTGAAAACTTTTCCAGATCATGTACAGTAGAAAAAGGACTTGTTTCTTAATACAGTATAAACAAACCGTGCAGCAATTTGACATTAATGATAAAAGTATCATTGTGTTAGTGTGGAGAGAGCATCTAAGTGGATGCGGATGTATGATACCAAAATGAATTAATGGTACCACTTAACTCAGAGCAGAGGTAGTTTATCTCGGGTGTTTTTGATATACAAGTAGAACTAATATACTGCACTTTCCATTCTTAATATCATCTCTACAGGCAGGCTGCTTCTTCTCCAAATGCCATATGTTAATGCTTTATCCATAGCTGGAGGCCATGGTATGCGGCAGTGAACGCACCCGAGAGGCTGGCAGCCAGAGCACAGAACTGATCCAGGATGACCAATTTTAATGTGGTGCATTTGTGTTTTCGAAACTTTGCCTTGATATTTCCTGGCTCTGGTATTTTCACAAAATTCTTTCCTTTAGTTAGTGTAGTAAATTAGCTTTTATTCCAGTTCAACAAGTATTTTTACTTGGGACTTGACACCCTGTGGTTGCACAGAGAAAAAGGAAGGTTCTAGATGTGTGAGAGTATTTAGGAATGAGTAGGCAGTCTGGATTAAGCTCTTGTTAACCAAATGTTCATTTCAAAATTAAGTACATACAACTCTAAGCTATTTCACTTGTTTTCCATCCGTTTATTATTCCCCTACACCGTTTTCCCTGTCATTTGCTAATTCAAAGCAAGCCCTCTCCAATAGCTGGAAAACCTCCTGTAATAACAGAAACAAACAAAAAAAAAGGACTAGAACAGGATTTAGGTGAGTTAATTTTGAAGTATTTGTTGTATAGAGATTACAAGAGAACATGTTCATGCTCAAATTTGATATTATTTGATCTCCCCAAGACTAGTACAGAATATTTTATGGAGTTTTTCAGAAGGGCTTTCAAATAAGCTGTCTCTACAGTACTATATTGAATTTTGAAACTTGTTCACCACATCAGTGAACTTTTCTTTTTCATTTTGTACTTAATCTTTCCAGTCTTTTGTGACAGCCCAGACCATACTTGCTGTATTGTGACGGCCACTATGGAAATCTTCATAAATGTCAGATCCATTGGATAAAAGGATAAATAGATAGTGACTTGCAGATGATTACAGAAGTTCTTGGATTTTGCAGATTTGAGGTTGCTGAGGTAGTCAGTAGAGATGCCTGCTCTTTTATAGCAGTTCTTGAACATACTGATGATACATTTGTTTTCTTCAGTTAAGAAGAAAGCTTCTTCTGAAGTAGTTCAGAGATTATATAAAAATCTGCAAGTTAAAAACCATTTGTAAGGTACATAGATTTGTAGGCTTTTGAGTTTTGTGACACTAAGGAACTGCTAAAAACAAAAAATTCACAATTTTAGAATTATGTTTAAAATGAGAACTTTTAATTTCTCTGACCTTTTTTGTCTATACCATTATATCAGATGACTTCCTGACTGCATATATGTTATATTACAATATTTTAGATAAGCAAAACAGAGTAAGGAAGTTTCTCTTTTAATTTTGAGAGCAATAAAACTAAAGAAGAAGGAAATGCTGTGATTTGTTCTGTTGCTTGGAGGACGTGGAAGACTTGTTAAACAGTTTATATTAACTTCATTTGACAGATGTATGTGTATACAAAGTTTATGTCTGGTCTAAAATGTGACCATCATTTAGCATCTTTTGCTGCAGAAACTGGAACTTAAAAAAATTACACTAGGTCTGGCACAGAGACTAATGAGATAAATCTTTTTTTGACTTTTAATAAGTATAATGAAATACATGTTAATTGCAGTAATAAGGCTTCTTTCCATAAAGTTGAGTTTACAAATATATACCAGTATGTTGTTAGCTGTTGTAAGGAAAATGTCAGTTATATCAGTATGCACTTGTTTTCATAGAGATGTCCTATTGCTGTTATCTAAAAGCAAGAAAGACTGAATTGTAACCAAATGGTGCTGGTCAGATATGCAGAGTTATTTCTGTAGAGTAGGACTTTCAAAAGTACCACACTGAACCTCGTATTTTTTAAGTAATACTCTTATAAGAATTCACCAGTGTTTCCCAGTAGCAATACTTTTTAATATTTTGAAATCATATGAGTCCACCTGTATGTAGGCTTTCTTTTTCTGGTGGCCAGTCTTCTAAGTAGTACTCTGTGAAGAGCACACCTCGAAACATTTGTGCCGTGTTGAAGAAGCAGGTAGATAAACTTTAATGACTCTTTTCTTGTCTTATTTTAAAAACCTCCAGAAGCACCCACATAGGGCTTGTCTTTCTTCCCTGTTTACTAGAGGGACTGTGGTAAGACTTGCCAAGAAAATCAGCCTTTGACTTGGTGCTTTCTGTTGCCAAATTTGCTTTGCTAGATTAATATCTCAGGTATTGTATTGGAACAGGGAATGTAGAATATGTTCACTTAAATTCGGGGAAGTTTCTGTTTGTTCTAAGGGATGGATTTGACTTTTACACTAATGACCTGGTCTGTTTATTAAATACTGCCCATAACTTTTTACTTAATTTATTCAATCCCATTATTCTTCTACAGGTCCATTAAAGTAAAAAACTCTGTGCACCCTCAGCAAAAGGATTATTTGTGTTGTCAGGGAAATCAATGCAAGATGCCTACTAGCAGATTAAATTTTTGTTTATACTTGAGGTTTTCGTTACCGTATTAGTTTAAGGTTTTGGCTCTAATGAACATAAAGGAATGTGAGTAATGGAAAAATAAGAATAGCAAGTCTCTCTTGAATATATATGTACACTTGAAATGCCTCGCTGGGTATAAATTGAGTAGAAGAACATGCGTCAAGTCTTTCAAGTGTCATCATGTGGGATATGTAATCCTTTGCATGTTCTTAGTATCTAACAGTCTGGAAACTAATGTGGTTGTCTTGGAAACAGGCTTTATTTTCCTTTTGTGAATATCTAGATGTGAAATCATTGCCTTCCATGAAAATGTGGAAGTAATACTTATGAAATAACTGCAAATTTAAGATGCTTGTCCTCTGTTTGAAGAACAGATACAGGAGTCTGTAAGTGATGTTTGCATTGTGTACTTTAATAATAGTTGTAGGATTATGTTGCTAAAACAGCCTAGAGGTTTTTTTAGTTAAAATGCCTCTACTTAGTGTTGATATTTGTCTGGGAATTATCTACAGTGAACCACTTGGCCAAGATTTCCTAGCTTAATGTTTAAATAGAAAAATTACAGTATAACTCATGCATGGAGGAAGTTCCTAAAAATGAACGGATACTGTATTTTCCAGTCTTTTCACTTGCCCTGCTTTAATTTAACAGCATGTGATAAAACCTTGAATATTCTTTGAGATGGTAGCATAATACTTGCCAGACAAAACATTGGTAGATGTAAGTGCACAGGACAGTTTTTTTATTAGCCACAGAGCTGCTGTGGACAGAACAAAATGTCAAAGCAAAATAGAAATGGAATCAAGAAATAACCATCTTTCAAATTGCTGAGGATTTATATGAAAATATCAAACAATTTTCTTGAAAGAAATTTAACTTTTCTGGTCTGTAGCTTATTTGTCCAGTCACAGCAGTCTTGGAGTTTGGTATTAGTAACAGTATAATTTCATCATAGTTTTTACAGATGAAGGTCTGGACTGAATAATTTTCCATGTTTTGTTCTGAAATTGTTAACTACATTAAGTTCTCTTCCATGTATTTTTGTTTCCAGTACCAATTTAAAAGACTCTCAAATATTGATGACTACAGGTACTTCAGAGAAGAATATTTTTTTATTGTTTCATAAAGAAAGTTGTGTGTTGTTTTGTTGTTGTTGTTGTTGTGTTTTGTTTTGTTGTTTTGTTTTTTAACTTTTCGGTGAAGCTTACACTTTGAATGATGCAACCTGTCCAAGGAAAGAGAACCATGATGGGATCTTGTAGAGCCGTTGGAACACATTCTCATGACCATCTCTTCTATTCTACCTCCCATCTCTTCCTCCTGCCCCATTTCTTGTGTTGCATCTACATTTCAGATTGGTCTCTCTTTTCAGAACTTAATTGGTTGCTTTATTTTTTCTTAAATGTTGTTTTTTCTTCAAGTATATTCCTATTTTTCTTTCTTTCTTCTTTCCTAGAATGAGCTCAATCTTTCTATTTGAGGCCAGAGATGAAGCTTATTAATGTGAGAGGATCTTAAAGACCACGATTGTTGTCAGATGATGCAAAAAGCTTTTAGTGACCTAGATTTTGGCCCTGATGTACAATACTGATGTCAGTATTGTGCATCCAGAAAGAAATAATTAATCACAGCTTGTTTTCTCACAAATGACAGTAAAGTCACTCTGATGTACTGTAATGCTGTTGTGCTCCATTTTAGATTTAATAGCATTTATATATGTTTACCTTGATGGTCAGGCCACAAACTTCCCACCTTCACCTCAAATTACGATCTCATAAGTCTTACATGAGAAAAGGACATTAAAATAACATGTTATTTCAGCTATCAACAAAGCTGAGTTAGTCCTTGAGCTTTTTTTACATTCCTCTAAATAAATGTGATTTCTTCCAGTTTAACAATATTAGTAAACTGTGTTCAAAAAAGTAGTCCATTTTATACCTTCCTGATCAAATAATAATTCTCCATGCTGATTACTAAGTAATACATAATTATATTCCCTGGCTCCATTTTAGCTGAACAATTTTTCATTCTCTCCTGCCAAACTGCAAACAAGCACACAGCCAAAAAAACCCTCCAACCCTTATAACAGTTCTGTATGGTTACAGTATGTGCATCATTGTATCACTGTGATCACCACCATGAAATTTGATCAATATTCTGGCATCCTTCCCGAATCTCTTGGGAACCATGATATTAGTAAACTTCTTGTGGCTTTTCCTTTCAGATTAACTTCTACATAACTTTGAAGTTTTCTGATTGTTCTCATTCTTTACAACCTGGTGACTTTGTCCTGAAGAAATCTGTTTTACCTCTGTGTGTTGTAATTAGAAATGGTGACATGGTTCTTCATCCACAGAAATTAAAATATACATAATTGAAAGTTTTATAAGGATAAAAAGGAACTACATTTTTTTTTTTTTTTCCCATCATGTGTTTCATTTCAGGATGTTGCTGAGTCTGACTTCAGCATCATTACCCAAAGGTAAAACAAACTCCAGGGGAGAGATTATAGATTCATTGAAGGAGAAATGGTGTTTTTGTTTCCTTTTGTAATTAAAAAACCCCACAAAACAGCTAATGAACATTTTCCTTTTACCATAGAAAAGGAAGTTGATTGAAACCAGACATCTACAGCCAGCGACAGAGAGACATGTAGTTGCTTTTGCAGTGAAAAGACCCACATCTCCAGAGAACAGTGTATCCTGTCATCACATCGTGTTTGAGACAGAACTGTCTCTCTGACACTCAGCACAAAGACGACCTACATCTCTAACTTCGCTTAGACATGTAACATTTAGATGTAGACAATCCCATTGCAAGAACCACACTATCCCCTTGGCTTGAAATGACCTCTAACAAATTGTGGCATCAGAGAATGGTTTGGGTTGGAAAGGACCTTAAAGATCATCTAGTTCCAACCCTACTGCCATGGGCAGGGACACCTCCCACTAGACCAAGTTGTGCAAGGCCCCATCGCACCTGTTTTTGAACACATCCAGTGATGGACCATCCACAACTATCCTGGGTTGCCTGTTCCAGTGTTTCACCACCCTCAGAATGAAGAACATTTTCCTAATTTCTAATCTAAATCTATCATCTTCTAGTTTGAAGCAGCTATCCCTCATTCTATCACTTCAAGCCCTTGTAAAAAATCCCTCTGCATTTTTATTGGAGGCCACCTTCAGATACTGGAAGGCTGCTGTAAGGTCTTCTCAGAGCCTTCTCTTCTCCAGGCTGCACAACCCCAACTCTCTCAGCCTGTCCTTGTAGGAGAGGTATTTCAGCCCTCTAATCTTCATGGCCCTCTTCTGGACCCGCTCCAAGAGGTTCTTGTCTTTGTGCTAAGAACTCCAGAACTGGATGCAGTACTCCAGGTGGGGTCTCATGAGAGCAAGGGGGAGAATCACTCCCTTGACCTGCTGGCCATGCTTCTTTTGATGCAGCCCAGGATACGGTTGGCTTTCTGGGCTGGATTCTTACATTACTGGTTCATGTTGAGCTTCCCATCAACCAGCACCCCCAGGTCTTTCTCCTCAGCACTATTCTCAATCCATATTCTGCCCAGCCTGTATTTGTGCTTGGGATTCCCTGACCCAGGTGCAGTTCTTTCTGACTGTGCTTAATCTCGAATTCATTCAGCATATCTCTGCACAATAATAAAAAGGTTGTTCCTTGCTGTGCTGTTCATTCAGTTGTTTTTTCATGCTGCCGTCCTAGCAGCATGTGTTTGATTTTGCTCCTAGTAGCAGTAGAAGGTTTTGAAGTGCTGCAATTTTAAGGTAACTTCTAGGGAGCGATGAGGGTGGCCTGTCAGGCCGTGCTTGTTTTTTTGATGTCACCCTGAGGAAAAGGAAATAATTTGATAGCATTTTTCAGTGCCTGACTGTGCCCCGCTTGTTTAACATGTCTTAGAGGAATGCTTTCTGATCTCGCCCCCCTAATATTGTTTCTTACCAATGTTATCATTAATTTGACTACAAGTGGAGATAGTATTTTTTGAATGGATGGATACATCAGCTTTATAATTTAACTGCTTAGAGGAGATAAAAATTTTAGACTTTTAAAAAGAGAAAATCTGGCAAGAAATTGAATTGTACAAGTAGCGCTACAGTGAACAGACATACCTATCCTGACTTATTTCTAGCTAAATGAATCTTACAGAGCTTTTTGGAGCTCTTATCTAAAATGTAGCATTGCACATGTTGGGGAGGATGCCAAAGAAAATACAAACAATGATTACCGTTCTCCCCGGTGAAAATGGGCAAATGGATTCTTAACCCATTTAATTTTATGATTAAATCATAAACATCTATCAGCATTTCATATTTGCCTGTGAGATAAATGTCTGTTAGCATGCACTGGACCAGGTAGGAATCTATACAACTGCCACCGACTGAATGATTCTTTTTGGTTGTGTGGTTTTCCTTTTATTTTTGTATTTAATCTTTCCTCAACTTTGTAAACATCAAGGTTGACACCATTTCTGTAATGTGTGGTATTTTAAAACCTCAAATGTCACCCATCCCCTTGCCCTTTTCATGAATTTGTGCATTCTGTGAATGCTTATGAATCAGAGAGCAGAGGAAAACTATATTTGCTTCAGTTAGTGAATCTAAATAAAAACCCCTGTGGTTATTAATTACAGCAAATACCTTCTGTGTTTTTGTAGAAATCACTTGGAGTTTCAAGTATTTAATCATGTCATAGAATTTTAAGAAAGCCTAATGGCTGAATTCAGCTTGCATGCTGTAGATGCCAGTGTGATTTGTGGGCAACACCAGCACCTCTGAGAAATGCACCAGAGCATTCCAGTGAGGCACCTGTCCCCCACCTATGTGGGTGATACAGAGAGTTTCAGGGTGTCTCTGTGGTTGTACATACCATTGGCAAAGCAGGGACCTGGCCAGTCTACACCTTGGACTGTTCACCCTCCCTTAACACTGAGAGGGATACTGGTAGGAGTAGGTCTGTGATAGGGATTGGCAGCATGCTGTGATTGAATGCTGTGGAAAAATCAGCCAACTTTTGATGTTAAATGGTCTGGAGAGGTTATCTTGACTTGGACTGGACTCTGATCCTCATTGTTTCTGGTGGCAGTCTTATACAAGGGACAAAGGCTTATACTGTTCAGCTGGTGGGTTTCTTTTCGTTTTTCTGTTTTCATGTAGGGGCCCAGAAAGTATACAGCTGGTGCAGGCAGAGGATCACTGCAGTAAGTGCTACGTACAAAGAAATAACCAACCAACCTAAAAAAATCTAAGGTGCAGAGGTTGTCCCTGACTGACCAGCCACACTTGACCATTTGTGCATGGGAGGAGAAACCTGTGTGTCTCTGCCATCCTTGTGTATGCTGAGCCTGGCTCTGCGAGGATGCAGGTTTATTTGTCTTCCATTGTGTATCTCCTGTCTCTGGTTCTGTGAGCAGAGTGTGAACTGTAATTTGAATAAGATGCCCTTCAAAAATCTGCCAGGGATTTGTATCATGACTGACAAAGTTTTGTTATATTTGGAAGATGTAGTTATATGTAAAATAAAATGACAGGTGGAAGTGAAGTAATTTTCCTTGTTTGTGAAAGCTAAGCAAGATTTTGTTTCAATTCTACTAATGGGGAAGATGACACTAGGAAATAGATAAATTCTGTTATCTATTAAGTTCTAATGAAAGCTGGAGCATACACAAACTTGCTGCTCCTCCTTATTGCCTGAGAGGGGCTATGGTTATCATATTTTGTGACCAAAGTTATATTACTGAAAGAAATGTTAGCTTGTTGTTATTTGTTTGTTTGTTTTGTTTTGTTTGTTGTTGGTTTTTCCCCATTACCCTTTTAAACCTATTATTGATCTTTGAAGTTCAACATATTAAAGTTGATGTGCAGTTAGCAAAATGGCACATTTTCTGTATAGAAGCTGAATTTGAATTACTGAACTATGTACCAGCAAATTACATAGTACCTTTCCACAAATCACTGATCATATAATAACAGTATGAATTTCTGAGGGAACAGTAATGTGTTAAACACTTAAATATCCCCAGCTTTGTTCCTTCCTCATCTGGCATCCCCGGCAGAGAAAATGAGATATGCCATATAGTTGATCTTTTTTTAGTGCTTTTGTAAAGGCTGAAACATATTTTCTTTGGTGCATGACTGCCTTTTGGTAAAATGAGGTGAGAAAGTTACATTGTCTGTCATGAGCCAACCAAAATCTGGTTTCAGGGCCCAGTATTGAATTTTTGTTCATGTTACAAATCAGTGTGACACCATAACTACTGAGGCTTTCTGGCATGTACAAAGCATTTGTTCAGCTAGAAGATGAGTGTGGAAAAAGAGCCAGCAGGGACCTGTCCATATTGGAGCATGCTGCTGCAGTGAAGAACACCTGGCATCCAGGAATAGGGAAATAAAGTCCATAGCTCTGTGACTGGGTGCAGGGTGCCTGTGAGAGTGGGAGCTGTGGCTTGGTCGAGAACCACCCCTTCCAAGATCTGGATTCTTTAGCATTGATGCTTTGATGCTAGATGAAAGAAAAAAAAAAATATTGCAGACTGTTTACCAGCAATTAATTTGGTATTTGGGGAAAATATGATTTTCTAATCAACAAACTTTGTAAACTTGTAACCAGTCTTTAAACAAACAAGTTGTTTCTAGATACCATAGCCCACGTCTGCAGCAGTAGCCTCAGGATGTTCCCAGGTGGTTGATCATTAGTGGTGAGGAGGACTTTTCCCTCACTGAGGAACCTGCACTGGTAGGGCATTGCATGGAGGGATTCTTAGGGGTTGTACATTTAGCCAAGTCTCTTGATGAGACGTGGAGAGTTTCACAATGCTTGCTTTTAGTATTGTTTCTGAGTTACGTGCTTTGAATGTTGTTGTTTGGTATAATGAGAGTTTCTGCTTTTGGAGTCCAGAATCAATACTGACTGGATTATTTTGTGCAGAATTTGAAGATAGCATGAGGTGGATTAGTTGATGTGTAACATGTTAATGTCTTACTGGTCTGCTGACACTTCAGAGATCCCAATTGTCCATCTGCCTTGAAAGATATTCTGTAATTCACAAAGTTGAAGACTTCTTAACCCATTATAATTTTTTTTATCTTGTTATTACTGTTTGTTCAGTCATCAGAAAAAACCCCTGTATTTAGTTACTTTTAGACCCTGGATAAACTCTACCATAAGATAATACCACTGACGTGTAGGATTACTGCAAGGATTAACTGTTTCTGTTCCTGAAAGTGTATTTAATGTAAAAATGGGTAAGTTGATGTGGGGAAGAACCTCAGTATTATGAAGCTGTTATTTTTCTTATTAACTTTAACACAATGTTCTACTACTACAGATCTCTCCACTAGAAATGAGGAATCAGTTTAGCTTAGAGTCTGTATTAATAAAGAATTACTTTTGTTTATCCCTGTTTGGTTTATCTATCTATTTTCTTTAAATAGCCATGAGTTAAGCTTTGCAGCAGGACTGGTAAAATCTTGCTGACTTAAGTGAGGCTTGACATGGTCCATAAACAATGTGGTGTTTTTCTATTTGTAAACGTTGTCATTTTGAAATGCATCACATGCTCATGAATAACATTTTTCCTTCTCACCCACTTCTCTGGAATTATTAGACATGCTGCTGAAGTAGTGTCATAATTAATTTTGCTAGTAATCAGATTAACAATTCTTTATGCACTAATGGAGCTTCTTTTAGCTGAAAATTGGAAATTAAAATAATGCTTATATCTGGCTCCAGGGTTGGTGGCACCGACAGGTTCTTTGACCATGGCTCAGTATACCCAACACCAAGTCTGCTGACAGGAGATAGGGTACACTTATCTAAGCATGAGAAAAGGATCTTCTCGCAGGAGTTAGCGGCCCTCGTTGAGAGGGCTTTAGACTAAAATCAAAGGGGGAGGGGGACAAACCCAGAACTGATAGAGATAAGACCTGGGGGGACATACCGGTGTTTGAGGCGATATCTGTGCCTCGGATCAAGTGCATGTGTGCCAATGCCCATAGCATGGGCAATAAACAGGAGGAGTTAGAAGCTATAGTGCGCCAGGGAAACCACAATGTAATTGCCATCACAGAAAGGTGGTGGGATGATTTGCATGGTTGGAGTGCTGTGGTGGATGGCTACAGGCTCTTTAGAAGGGATAGACAAGGAAAGAGAGGTGGAGGGGTAGCATTCTCTGTTAAGGAGTGTTTTGACTGTCTTGAATTCAATGTTAGACACACCAAGGTGGCAAGTCTATGGATAAGGATAAAGGGGAAAGCCAATGAGGCTGATACCCTGGTGGGAGTCTGCTACAGACCACCCGACCAGGATAAAGACACTGATGAGAGATTCTTTCAACAACATGGACATATCTTGTGTTCATTAGCCCTTGTTCTTGTGGAAGACTTCAACCTACCAGATGTCTGCTGGAAGTATAACACAGCAGAAAGGGGGCAGTCCAGGAGGTTTCTGGAATGTGTGGATGACAAATTCCTGTTGCAGCTGTTACTGAGCCTACCAGGAGTAGTGCCCCTCTAGACCTACTGTTTATGAACAGGGAAGGGCTGGTGGAAGATGTGGTGGCTGGAGGTCATCTGGGGCACAGTGACCATGATGTGGTAGAATTTTCAGTATATGGTAAAGTTAGGAGGGCCATCTGTAAAACCTCTACCTTGGACTTCTGGAGGGCTGACTTTGTTCTACTCAGGACACTGGTTCAGAGAGTCTCTTGGGAAGCAGCCCTCAAAAGCAAAAGGGCTCGAGAAGGCTGGGCTTACTTTAAGGATGAAATTATGAAGGTGCAGGAGCAGGCTGTCCCTGTGTGCCAAAAATGAGCTGTCAGGGTAGAAGACCAATCTGGTTGAGCAGGGAGCTTTTGCAGGAACTCAGAAGAAAAAAAAGAGTGTATCAACTTTGGAAGAAGTGTTGGGTGAACCAGGAAGCATTTAAGGACATTGCGAGGTCATGTAGAAAGAGAATTAGAGATAGAAAGGCTCAGTTGGAACTTAATCTGGCCAATTCTCTCAAGGATAATAAAGAGTGTTTTTATAAATACATTAATAACAAAAGGAGGGCCAGGGAAAGTCTCCATTCCTTACTGGATGAAGGGGGAACATAATAATGAAAGACAAGGAAAAGGCTGAGGTGCTCAACATCTTCTTTGCCTCAGTCTTTAAGAAAAAGACTGACTATCCTCAGGGCAGCTGGGCTCCTGAGTTGCTAGGCAGGGATGGGGAGCACAGTATCCCTCCTGAACTCCAGAGGGAATTAGTTTGTGACGTCCTGTGCCACTTAGATCTTAACAAGTATATGGGTCTGGATGGGATTCATCCTAGGGTGTTTAAGGAGCTGGCACAAGAGCTGTCTAGGCTGCTCTCCATCATTTATCACCGGTCCTGGATAACCGGGGACGTCCCTGATGACTGGAGGTTGGCCAGTGGGATGCCCATCCACAAGAAGGGCCAGAAGGAGGATCCAGAAAACTATAGGCCTGTCAGCCTGACCTTGGTGGCTGGCAAGG
>JANIJG010012180.1:0-40901 GCA_024611175.1 Megaceryle torquata
GGCTCCCAGGACCAGTCTGGGGGTCCTGGGGGGGCTCTGAGTCCCTGGGTGAATTGGGGGTCCCAGGACCAGGCTCGGGGGAGTGGGGGGGAGGGACGGGCGGGATCGTGAGCTTGCATCCTTTTCTCTATGCTCCCAGTGTCCAAAAAGAAAATAATGTGGGCTGGAGTCTTTATCACATAGTCCAATGTTGTACACCACAAGCTGCTTTGAATCACAAGAGGGCAAATGCTAAGCCCCTGGGTCCTCCTGGGGGAAGAGCTGGCTGTGCTTCATGTACCTCATATAGTACATACATTTCCAGCTCAGAATAATCACTTTAGAAATCTGCAGGAGGTAAGGGAAATACCAAAAGGAAAGCGACCTTTTAAGATGCCAATCCTTTAGGATGTCAAATGCTCATGTGAAAATTGATACTTCAGTGAAAAAGTGCTTGCTTGTTGTGCTTGAGACAGCACAGGAGCCAAATTTTTATTTCAAACCACAGAAGCTGGCATTGTCCTTACCTACCCACTTCCTTAAGACAAGGGAAAAGCACTAAATGGTTACAATTGCTTTTTCTCACACCATTGAAAATCCAGATTTTCAATCAGCTGGCACCTCTACAAACCAAAGTGGAAGAGATTCAAACATTTAGGCACCAAGAAGCTTCTACAGTTTTTAAGTCGAAGTGAAGGGATGGGTGAGGACAGTCACTGTTGGCTAGACTCTAAATGCTCTGGATTTCTTGAGCAAAGACTGACAAACTTTAGAGATTAGTCACACCTTTCCCTTCCTGATGGGGATAATAACTTTTCCCTGATGGAAGAACTCACTCAACAGTAGCCTTCAACACTTCAGTGAAGAATCAGTTGCACAAAGTTATTGTAAGGACTCCAAGCAGCAAAGATTGAAACTTAGCAGATGATTCATTTTGTCCCCAGCAAGATATCAATGCAGTTTAATGGAAAGAGATAACTCAGCACGAATGTTATCAGTTTTATTCACAAAATACTTTGAAACGTCAGGAGGGACTCAAATGAACAGAGCTAAGCCAATTTTAATTCATCGCCACCCTATCCAAGTTTTGTGATCTTTTCAATTAGTTAATTATTTTCTGTATCACTGAAGCTTTGAATAAAGATTGCTTAGGTTAGTATTTAATTCTCTATACTTGAGTCTTCTATGGCTGGCAAAATATATGTAAAAATTTTATATTTAATTTAAGAGCTGTGTGCAATCACAAAGGTAAAAGTCAGTGAGAAACTTCATCCAAGGACAATGAAAAATTAGGAGTGATGCAGTTTGTCTGTGGGCTATGCATTTCTCTTTGAGAACTTACCCATCCAAAATGACTCTTACTGTCCCTCCAGAATAAATGGTAACACCCAAATATCTGCCTTCTTGCCATACTCTGCAAATTTATTTTCTGTTCACCCTGTTGTATTTTTTTTTCATTTCTAAATTTAGAAAATGTTAAATATCATTAGGTAAGGATGTACATTTCAGGCATCACATGTCTGGTCTGTGTGCCATGCCAGGAAGTCATATCACCATGGAAACTGCACCAACACATGCCAAAAAGCAAGTCACTTGTGACCAAGTCAAGCACAAAGTAAATGGCTTCCTATAGTCAGAGTTCAAACTAAACAAAAGAATTAAGTTTCCTGGATAGTAGTACTATTTATGTTGATATCTCTGCTGTACTATTTGACCACTAGAAAGTGCCATGAGGCTTCCCAGAGATATATCATGTCTCAGTGACAGATCTGATAGTCATCATCTGGCAACATAACCTGGAGGTGACGGGATGAAGAGAAGCAGACAGTGTCTCTGTTTTCAGGAAGGAAAGTAGAAAAATTGATTCCTTTGCAGATAAGACATAGAAGATAAAAAGAGCTAGCAGGTTAGTTAACATTGATCTGTTCTTTTGCCAGGGCTGGACTGCAATTCCACTGCTGTCCATGTACGTCAGGAACAACTGTATCCTGACAGAGATCAGATACTCAAAACTGAGTAAAAGAAGTTGGTGTCATTCAGCTTGCTGTCAAACAGTAATGAAAACCTTCCTTCACAGTGCAAAAATGTCTTTCTGGTTGAAAGTCCATTTTATCCATGATCTCTTCCATTAAAACTTCTGTAATGGCCACTGTCTCATACTGCGTAATTTTGCCAGTTCCTCTTTTAGCATTAAAGGAATAATGTAGTGTCATGTATCAAATAAAGCAGCTCAGAATCCCCAAGCTTCTAGTGGAAAGATTCCAGACCCTAGTTTTTTTCTTTGACTTCAATTACCACGAGAATGCATTTGACACAGAGGCCTCATAACAATAAATATTGTTTTGCTATAGTAAAAATGTTCCAGACTTTGGGAAAGACATAGATGAAAGGTTTTCCTGTTTTCTCCATCTAGTTATACATATGCATGGGTTTCTTCTGCATCATATAAACAATAATATTATATAGAAAGTTTCACTGGTAGTTCTAACATTTAGAAATATTAGGAGGTGGTAAAAGTTACGAATTTCATCTCTGTGCAAACAGTTAATTGATAGACAGTACTGCTATTTCAGGTCCCTCACCAACTCTGCAGCTTGCCCACATCTATCCACTTGTCCAGCTGTTGCAATTTTCACTTCTAACCATCTTTACACACCTAAAACTGGGTGGAAGATTGGGCATTGCATCTGCAGTCTACTTACCATACCACCCAAAATCCAGGTATGCTTACCACTAGTAACAGGATTTTAAGCTTGACAAGAGTCAGGGAACAATCTGCTCCTAGTGACTTTAAAAGACAAACATTATTAATATCAACTACAGAAATAAACAGCTGTCCAACCTTGCTAGACACCACACGTCTGTGCATACTCTTACTACTTAACCTTCAGCATTGCTTAGCAATGGTAACGAGGAATATGTTTATTAATGAAGTCTGTCCTCTGCGGGTGAACATTTCCAGAGAAAGAAGTTATTCATCTTCTCAACTGAAATGCTAACTTCCTTTTTCCTAAGAGTTATTTCATGTTATTTTTCCACTACCTTTTACTTTGTGTCCCCAAAGCATCTATCTTCATGTTCTCTGCTCCCTTAGGGTTGTCATTGAAAGCATATATCCAAGTAACTCCATAGAAAGTAAAATAAATTAAGGTAGCTCCATCACCCATCACTGTTAAACTGGGAATACTTCAAAATCCAAGTAGCATAAAAATCAAGTCATTTACTCTTGTTCCTTTTCATACATTACATTTTGAATCTGAAAGTAGTGGTAAGGCCAATTTTTTTCTGAACTCTTAGTGAACTAATAAGAAATTCCATTAATGATGACTTTGACTCATTATGTTTGATAGCAATTCAATGACTTAATCAAAGGAAATTTTTTTGAAGTATAACTTTAAATGCCAACTCCATTGAGCATGAAGAAATAGATATTTAAGCATCAGTAGCAACTAAATTATTTACTAGAGTACAGATGTTGTAGACAGTTATTTTGTTCTTCATTCACACCAGAAAGCTAAAAAATAGTCCACCTAAAGCGTATCTCTATAAAATTCCCAAATATTCAATTGCTCTACTTGAAAAAAACAAACAAACAAAAAACAAACAAAACCCCAAAACAACAAAAAAACAACCAAAGACAGTTGAACAATCTCATGCTTAGTTTTGTTTCCAACAAAACCATCGCAAATGTTTCACTTCCAACTGAAGCAAAGCCAAATTAATTGTAATTTTGATTTGCTGTAACAGTAAAGAAAATGGTGGTAAATTTACATCCTAAAAAGAAATAGATGATCAGGATTTTTTTTTGTTGTTGTTATTACACACATATGAGTAAACCCTAATCATTTGGCAAAAAAATGACTGACCATTTATGGTCATTTATAGTTTCATACTGGAGTTTTTTCTCCGATTTCAATAATTTGGCCATACTATCAAAGAGCAGAAATAGTGCTGTGAGTTATGTGACCAATCAACATAACATGAAATAGCTGGAGTGAATTGAATGAACTTGTCTGGAAAGCATTTGTCTAGATTATTGATCAAACATGGTAAACAAATGCCATGTTTAGAAATTGTTCAGTAATCACTAGGCAAAAATTGTAGCTGGCCATACTCTCTAGGTCAAGCTGAGCTGCACAAGACAGGACATGTTGAGAAAAAGATGCTCTCTTAACACTGAGGCTGACAGGCAGTCTTGGAAAGGCTCTCACTTGCATCCTACAGTGGATTACTGCAGTGTAGTGTTCCAGCCAAAATGTCCTCCCTCCACCTTACTCACTTAAAAAGAGTTCAGGGACAGGAATATAAACACAGCTCATTCTTCCCACCGTTGAGTGCAAAGAGAATTCCTTTCATCCACAGCCAGTTTGGTTTTCTGGCAAACAAGGGAAACATAGGCTTTCTGAAAGCTTCAGTCAGTTCTTCTTGTTGTGGCAAAAAGAAGAAGAATCTCTTCTTATATTCCTGATTGTGATTTCTTGCCTACAGAATATATATAACTTTTTCTCATGGTATATGTTTATTTCTGGATTCCATTTATCCTCAGAAACCAGGAATCAAATCCTGTTCCCATAAAAATATTTTTTTCCTCTCATGAAGCTTGGCAAAGTAATCAAGAAATTAAATCTTTCACATTATGGTGACCTAGTCCCTTTCCCCATAAACAAATTAATATAACTTCATGGCAGTCTAAAGCATTTCACTACAGTAGTTCAAGATTATAATTCCCTCAGATGATGCTCCAGTGATCATCCTAATACGTTAAAGTGCTTTTCATTTTTAATGTGTTTCCAAATATTGTGCAAAGTAAACTGCAAAATTATTAATTATTAATTAATTCAGTCATCCGTAAACCCTATTCTGACTTCCCCCTTAATAATGTAAATGTTATTTTTTTCAAAGCACTGCATTTTACAGTGAAAATTCATTTATTTATTATTAACCCTTTATCATCACCTTTTATATAACAGCAAAATATGAACAAGATATGTTGAATTTTGTAACTCTTTTTTCCTCCAAACATATTCTGCAAGCATAAGACCTAATATTGAACAACAGGTAAAAATCTTTCATTTTCACTTCCGACTGATTCTGCATGTCCTTAGTCCTAACACAAATATACTGACCCTGAGGTTTTTTAGGCTACAGTGTACAGTAGCTACCACCATCTTCTCAAAGACAAGAAGATGCAAAGGCATCATTTGTACCTGTGTCCAGACCACATTCTTTGCCTGGTGGAAATGTGGCATTTGTGGTGATCATGAAGTCTCACACCAGCCCCATTTCCCAGCTAGGACAGCCACAAGGAAACAAGGCTACATTTTTTTCTCAGGTCTAATATGTGAAATATATTTAAAAAATAAAAAGAACCCACAAAATAAGTCAACGTGAACATCGTCTGGTCCCTGACTTCAGATCAAAGCCCTGCTCTATTAAGTAAGGTGAACATCAGGGAGACTTCTGCCTTCTCTCTAAGCACCTGTCTAGAAGATTCCCATGCAGAGGATCCCCAAGTCAAACAATTTGAGAATCAAAATATTCAGGGAATTTTTGTGGTTAATCTTCAGCGACTGCCTTTTGAAAAGTATCAGTGTCCAGTGCATTTTCCTTGCACTTGCACCTCTCCAGAAACACTACCTATGGGCTTCTCAGAAGCAGAAAGATGTCTCTCCACCATTGGAAATGCCTTTTCAAAAGTGTGCCTTTGAATAGTGCAAATACAGTCTTAACTGTAACCCACATTTGTTTATTCCTCTCCCACATGAAGGAACCCAAAGGAAAAAGAAGATAACTTAATTCAGAGTTTCTTTTTCCACCTTGTTACATTCCTGTCATTAGAGAATGTCCAATCTACCATTTCAGACATGCTCTGGAATTGCAGTAAATACCAAATAAAGAACAAAACTGGGGAAACAACAAAAAAGTATAAAAACCTTATCTTCGTGGTCCTTTGTACAAGCCCCTAGTACAGAGGACTAGTGGCTACTAACTCCATTATAACAGTAACTCTGTTATCACATACTATGAAAACATACCAGAAAAATTTTGTTTTACTACACAGACCCTTACCCACTGCCCTCGTGCTTAACTACATATAGAATAGATGTTAAAGCCTACACCTACCTGAGCTGTCCATTCACTAACTTGTTGGAAGTGATGAACTTGCCTTAGACCTTCATCTCATTTACATATTCAGTGTAAGGTTGGTACTTACCTGATGGTTTCAGGAAAGAAAGACTGAGCATATGTGACACAAGAAATTTGTAGTGCATAGTTAAGCTTGATTGCTGTGTAGGCAGATGCTTAGAAATTATTTCCAGAAGCAGACATGTCAACAAAACCTAAGCACTTTAAATAACTAGAAGACATAAAAATCATCCAAATGGTGAATGTAAATGCATTTATACATGGTAATAAATATTTGTAGAATATTTTTGCAACTGTTACCTCTCTAGTTGTTAACTTTTGTCAGCACAGCAGAGCCAACATGTGAAAGAGCAAAGTGATAAGAATAAATTATCAGATGAATTCTGACCTGGGAAATCTTTACTGCTGTCTTTATTTCAGAGCAAGTATGCTTGAATTTGAAAAAGCAGTTAGAAAAATTATCTCCTTCCTTGGACTTTTAGACAAGTTGTGAAAATCATCCTGAATGATAACAGAAAAAAACTACACTCTTAACAGAAACTGCAAAACAACAACAACAAAAAAGTCTATGAAATAAGGTGTGTGTACAATCTGGGTAACATAAGCAAAAGAGTAGTTAAACAGCATGTTCCATAGGTGGCATTACATTTTATTATGCCCATCTTGGGTGAGAATACCTGTTCACAAAAAATAGTCTAAGCTTAAATCTCCAGCAGATTTTAACATTTTGGGACAAATAACATAATTAATTATTAAACCAAAATCCATCATGCAACACTGGTTCTTTTTAAAAGACATGCTGAATACTACACAGATCATATAGATAGTATAATAATTTTTCTCTAGTGTGCACTTCTAACAGTATATCCATATTTTTGCAATTTCCATGGGGTAGTACTTGTGTGATTAGTGTAATTACAGAAAATCTATTTGTGGCTGGAAAATGTGACAGATTTTTGTTGTCATCAAGTTTTGATGTTCAGCTGCCAGAAGGTAATTCAGAAAATAGTCATATCTTCCCTTGAAAATAGGATTTAATTTGTCAGCCATTCCAAGTCATTCTCTCCCAATGTTTTTACATATATATTGAAATGCAACCTCTCATAAACTGCACTGATCGGTAACCTGCCATTAAACTGCTTTGAAATTTGTGCGGTTTCCTGGACTCCTCCTTATCACAGTTATCTCAAACTTCATGAGCATCACCTTTTCTTTTTCTTCTCCCTTTTAGGCCATTGCATAGGAGAAGCTTTTGCTCAAACCCCACCAGCAGATCTACAGAGACAAAGCATTTCATTCATCCTCACACCATGACATAGCAAGACCAGTCTATGCTCTCTGGTTGCAGGCTGTATAAACATCTCTAAGCATCAAAGAATGCTTGCCTGTGATATATCTATCTTGGCAACTAAAGCAAAATATTTTCTCCCCCAGACAACAAGCTTCAGTTTTGGTTAGTTGGTTTTCTTTCTACATATACACTAAAAACTAACAGCATATGTTTAGTCACAAATCAAAAATCAGAACTGCTAAATATGTCAGCTGTAATTTCCCCAAAAAGCTTCAACATCACAATTGTCTGGTAAAGTTATCATGATCTTTCACCTATTGTTCCTAATACAGACCAGATGTACTGAAGGTTCGTGAAGTTACCAAAAAGATCACTTTGTCTCTTGATCCCAGCCTTCAAATTAAGACCTTACAGGGTGTTTTAGCAAAGAAAGACCTCAGATACGTTGCAAACATCACCATATGTTTCCCCCTTACTTGCCCAGTTAGTGATCAAAATGATACCCTCACTTTCCACTGATCACAAGGGACATAGCATCTGTTGCCTCTGACTTTATTGACACTCATCTGTTCCTTAGCTCTTCCTACCTCATTCGTTCCCATTCTCCCCAGCCACTTCATAATTCAAACAATTTAAGAGTTCACATTCTTACAGCCTTTTTTCAGGTTGTCCTGGAGTAACCATCATAGTTCTGCATACTTCACAGAGCTTAAGTATGCATTTCCTGATACTGTAAAATACTGCAACCCTATCCCTCAGATATTTGATAACCTTGATTCACAAGAGGAACAAAGAGAGACGGACATAACAGCTAGAGCTTCTTCTGGCACCACAACTGATTAGGGTATTTGCACTGGATGTATAAATTCACATTTCAAGAACAGCAAGACAAGTGTCAGTGCTTTCCAGAAAGGAGTAGCAAATTAATATTACATGGCACAAGTAACACCTTCCAATCTCTTTATTTCATTTAGTGTTCTCACAGATCAGTCCCACTCACATTCAACCCCTTGGAGCACTAAGAATCAGCATCATTTCAGCAGATGTTTTCAGGCAAATGAGAAGCATCTATCAAATTGTCCTTATCTCCACTCCTACTCAACACTGACCCAAACAAACAGGGATAATAATTTGGCTATTACTCCTCAGGAAACACCGTGTCTCATTTTAAAACGCACTTTCTTGCTACTGTGTGCAACACTGCTTTCCCTGAAATTTTCCCACTTCCTACCAAGTGTCTGTGGCTTGCACCAATGTAGTCTCCCCTATGTGTTGAAACAAAGAGGGCTTAAGAAGACCCAGCAATAAGGAAAAGAGTCTCATTTATAGTATCCTACACACTTCTCCTGAATCCTACTAGAAGAATAAAAAATTCCTACAGATTTAAGAGCATTCATCCAAGAGTGAAAGAACTGCAGGTCAGTCAAAGTCTTGATTTGCAATTACCTGTCCTCTTACCTTAACTAATATTACCAAAAGCCATGGGGAATTCCAGTTTCTTAGACTAGAAATACTAAACTAGAACATGATAACTCTGCAAAAGACAGGGTACTCGTCTTCTGGGCAAAACACATTGCAAAATAAAATGTTACAAAATAAAATGTTAGAAATTAATACCACTCTTGCTTGTTGTGCTCCTGAGTTCCCCTTCTTACTCCAGAGATTACCGCCTGGCCAGGCACACAATATCCACAGCAACGGGCAATAACAAAAGGCTTTGTTATACATCGCTCTGCCACCCCCTATAACAAAGTGCACTGCACTGTGCCCCTCCACTGCACTGCCGGCAGACCCCTGAGAAACTGTACTGCCCCTTGGGGGTGGGGAGTAGAAGAGCTTGCCCTTAAAGTAAGGCTGGAGGATAGCACTGGTGGTGTTGGATTGGTGCCAGATATGATTATAACTTAAAGGAAATTAGAATGCATCTCATCCCACTCAGTGGACAAAGAGGGAGGTGAATTGTTACGATCCCCTGAAAGAGGCTGTCCCTGCACGGCCGGAATGCAGCAGGGTCACGACAGTGACTCAAAGGAGCAATAAAAAACAATTTATTGGTTTACCCTCAGAACAATCAATAAATGGTGCAGATAAAGGTCGTTATTTTCTTATCAATTACTTTAAGGCACAACTAAGTATCAAGGAGTAGAAAGGAAAAGTGAGCAGAATGAGGAAAAGATGGCAGTGGGAGCAGGCAGAAAGTGTTTAAGATAGATCTCACCACCCTTGGATCCAGCGACATCTCAGAAAATCAATCAAAATCTTGAGTTCTTTGGTGGTGAGTGCAAACAGATTAATGTTTTACTCTCTCTTTATACTCTTAGGATATGAGTGGTATCCCCAATGTCCATAGAAGTTAAGAAAAGAGGTGATAATTTGCACGAGCTGCTTCTGGTACAGTCACAAGGTTAGCAGAAGAATTTAGGTAAAAGACACCCTCCTGACTACACAGAATTTATCTCTTCCCATTGTGAATTTATCCTCAAGGAGCCAGGGGAGGATGGTAGAGCTACTGAGGGCCATTGACACCTCCTCCCTCCAGGCAGTCCTTGCTCATTCTCTGTTCAGGTTTTATCACCATACAAGGTTTGAGACATCAGTAGTCAGGCTCTTACCACGATGTGAACTAGATATTGTTTGATTGGACTGTCTTTCCTTGCTCCCACACAGCGGGCCACCTCCTGTCTCTGTGACAACACAGCTGGCAGGTTTGGCACATGGCTCAGTGGAAGGGTTAGAACAGATGTTCTACTAAGAGAAAATTTCTATCAGCATTAGATCAGATTCTGCCTCTTCCCTCAGCCACTTGTTCTCATTTTATGCCAGAGGTTTCCACCCCTTCAGCTCAACCACCTCAACAGAGTACATTGTTTGCATGGCTGTGCTGTGAGAAGAGGGGAAAACCTCCAGCAGGGAACAGAAACAAAATATGAGACAACGGCAGAAGTGACAGAGACCTCTTAATATGCCACAGATAGTACAAACCTGTTACTTCTGAAACAATCCCTAAGTGAGCTGCTATTTAACAGTTCTTTTCAGGGCCTTCATCTCCCTTTAGTGAAGCTGCAAAGCAATTACAGAAAGGCAGCAGCTACCGTCACTCATCAAGGAGATGGCCATGTTCTGTGCTAGAGTGTGACTTCAAAAGCTATGCAGTAAATGTAAACTGATGTGGATCCAGGACTGTCACTCACCTGGTGGTGATGGTGGGTCTCTGTATCTACCACATATAACAGGTGTTTCTCTTTGGGCAAATGGATGTGCAAGAAGGAATTACCGAGTGTGCCTAAACTATTGAAATACATGATTGCAAGACATCCTTTCAGCCAAAAGGGATTATACTGAACAGCATCTCAGCTTCCTAGCCTGCTTTCTGGTTGCAAAAGTGTCTTGCTTAATTGCAGCTTCAGACCATCATTCTTCCAGAAAATAGCCTCATCCAACCATCAAGCCTTCTTAGAAACAGTGCTGCAGGCACAAGTGGTGATAGTTGGGAATAAGTATGACTTTTTTTCTGGGTGCTATTAAGGTCACTGAAAGAAGACAGAATAAAAGCTGTGAGACAGCCAAGCAGTTTATGTCTGTCTCTGCTTGCCAAAGAGTTATAGATAATTCATCCTAGATACTTGGGCTATTATTCCTGACAATCCAAGCATGCGCTTTCCTCTTAAGCATTAAAGGTTTGGGGACTGGGGAGGGGAAAAAGCTTTAAAGAAATCCATTTGTAATGCTTCTAGTACAATTTCCATGTGCTCAGCCATCAACATTTTTTGCAAATTAATCATAAGAATATATATAAAAACCAATCTCATGAGAAGAAAAAAAAAAAAGACTTTTGGCACAAATCTTTCTCAAAATAAAAGGAAAAAGAAATATATTTCAACATGACTTTAATTCATAACCACATCCAACAGCCATAAAAATACATTTCTCTTTTCATTGACTGAAAGCCTTATTGAGTACTGCAAGCTATTAAAGATGTCTAGAGGCTTTTTAATATAGGCCAAATGTTAAAAATGTTGAACTGAAAGAATAAACCTTCAGCAAAGAGCAGAAATTTGCTCTAGTGAATATGGTCTCACAGTATATCCTAAGTCACTGTCATCATGACACAGTACCTCTTGTAGATATGATGAACTGGATTCCATTCTGCATTAGTACTTTCTTGATGAAATGTCACTCCTATCTACATCTTCACTCATTTATTCACTTTACCTCCTCTTTTGATTATTTCATGTATGTCTATTTTTGTCCACATTGATAGTCTTTTGTTCTGCAATTTTCTGGAGGTAAATCAGCATAGAGAAGAGAGATAAATCAACATTATAAGTCTATTTAAATGCATTCAGCCTGCCAACAGTCTGATAAGATTTGTATTCTATACCAGTTTTTGTGTCTCTGCTCAGGAAGGTCATTCAGAGCTTTAGGAGAACTGTTTATTCATCTTGCAGTATATCCCAGGTCAGGAGCTGTTCTTGATACTCGTATTGGTTGTATTGTTTAAAACAACTATTAAAACACTGTATTTTAAAAATATATCCCGAATTTATAGTTCTATTGTATCATGTCAGGAACACTGCATTCTGGTGTTTCTGAAGGAATATTTATAAACATTTTTAAATAGGTATTATTAATTCACATGTAATCCAGAATATTATTGGCTTTAAATCCAGTAGCTCATCCTTAGTTTCACCTCCATTCTTACTGCAACTGGGTGTGACCTAGGAGCAACCTGGCGTCCTCAGACATGAGACTGTTCTTCAGTTAGCCTTTCTGGACCAAATCTGTTTTACCATGACTCAATCACTGCATTTATTTGATATTCACATATTTTTTAAAAGTACATTTGAACAATATGAGTATATGCTTTTGCAGTTTCCTCTACAAAGCAGATGACTTCTCCATTTGATAATTGTTACCATAACCTGCACATGAATTTGCCTCAGCAACTTCTGCCTACTGTGTGAAAGCACTCACTGGTGGCACCCAAGCAAATAGGGTTTGGTCTTGAGCTGTGATTTTGACCTGTGTGTATTAATCCACTGTCTCTTCAGAAACACCATCCCAAAGGTAAGGAGTCATGCCATACATCTATCTATGCTATATCTATCACAGTCTGTCTGGGCATAGAAAGACATCAAAGTGTCTGTCACACCTTTCCAAGTCCAAACTGTGGGATTCAAACCTCTGACCTTAGCCCACTCCACAAGAACAAACAGTCCTTCCCAAAAGAAACAGGGCAAGATGTGTAATGTCACCCTAAGGAAGTATACAGTCCTTACAAAACATAAACCAGATATTGTTGTCCTTTAAAAAGGAAATGGAGGATAAAGAGACAGCTTTTCTGAAGATGAGAACATATGACAGTTCTGAAACCTAAAGAAGCTTCATTCTATAGTCAATGGTGTCTCCATTAATTGTACTTTTTCAAATACTGGCACCCTCTAACTCTGATCTGAATAAAGTGGCAGGTCAACATCTGTCTTCAGAAATTAAATACCACTTAAAAAGCTAGGACTTTTACTAATTAGCTGGGACCAAAAAAGGAGAGAGAGTTGTATATCCTTATAAGATAACATCACAAGTATACTTAGCAAACACAACTCTATTTCAAGTGATTTTTGAAATATTTGCAGCCTGTTGTATTCTTTATAAACACAGAGTAACTGTAATCTGCTTCACAATATTTTTTCTACTGTTCCAAATTCTATTCAGTTACTGTAAATGTTTTTAAAAAACTGGTTTTCAAAAAAACAAAAAACTAACAATAAATTTGTTCACATATAATACCTCTTCAGGGCCACAGTATTATTTTCTATTATGTGTTATGGATTTATTTTCATTGGAGGATTGCAATGTGCAGGCAAGTGAGAAGGGTACTTCAGACAAAATGTTGTTTGAAGAGCTAAAAGTCTGGATGGTCCTACATTGCTTTTTAATGTGTTAATGTGATTGCTTTTTAAGTAAACAAGTGGAAATATTTTCCTCCACAACATCGCTGAATGTTTTTTGCATTTGTTACACTGAGGGGGGAAATGGAGAAAAACCCAGCCTATATCTAAAAGGGGAAAATCTTACAATTCCTTAATTCATTAATGATCAAATTTTTCATTTTAATCACATCTGCCTTTCAAAAATCAGGTAAAATTTCAAAAAATTAGATTAAATGTTAAACACAAATGCATCTTTCTTAAATAAGCTAGTTTTAAAAAAATACATTAATCAGTGAAAAGGTTGTTGGAAATGTTAAGAATATTCAAAGAAATTCTTAAATACGAGATAGTTTTATGATACCATTTATTCAACAGTCAGGAATTGCTATATTCTGTCAAAGGATGATGATCCTAATCATGTTCCATTATCCTACAGATCTCATCCTTCAAGGCAGCTTATAAATATCCGTTTTTTAAAATTTGTACCTGTGTTTGAGCTAAAAAAACTAAATATATCATTGAAATGACATCTTCAAACACTTTATTTTATATCACACATACAAGAAATTGCTATACTTCAGACCTGTCAGAGATTTACATAGGAGATTTTGCAAAACGAAAGTGAGAATCTATAAATATCTACATTTTTGCATGTGTATTTTTATGTATATAAAATATCTATGTACGGACATAGTACTCTTTTTTCCTCCAGACCCAACACCATCATTGCTATGAAATGCAATCTTTTCTATGAGGAGAAGCTATTTCACTTTCACAAAAGCATTTTATTCCACATCATTTCATCCATTCAGTGTGTAATGAATAGTAGTTCGTTAGCACAAAATAGAATATATTCTCTTTGAAACAGATTAATTCTTGTAAAATATCTATTTTCATCTCGAATACCGTTAATTCTAGAAATTATAAAGCATAGCTAAACATGCATCCGCTTACTCACTGTAATGACCCACAGAGGAAGTAATAACACTGAATACTAAAAGCTACAAGCAAAATTTCTTACATGGAGGCTAGGATTCCAAACTATAAAACAGCAAGGAGCATATGATGTGCACATGTGCAGAAGAGTCATACTTCATTCATACTGCTGTGTGTAAGCACACAAATATACATTACTGCAATTACATTTTTTTGTACTATACCAAACAACAACTATCTTAAAAGGTCTTAAAATTCTTGTAGAAAAAATCCAAGATTTAGAGCTTCCTACAAGACAGACTAGGACCCTGGGAGTAAGTCTGGGCTATAGAGTGGATGAACCAGGGAGATGGGTGATAGGGCTCAGAATAGTCTCATATTTAAAGCACTTCAGAAATTCTGCTCCTGATTTCCAGCAGGCACTGAGCTAGCCACTTTCACTGCACTCTTCCAAACTGGTCACTGGGTGATAGTTCTTTATCCATCAAGTTACCTGTTGGATGTTTCTGATCTTCAGAAGTTCTGAGTGCTCATACCTGAGTGTTCCATACAAGCTTTCTCCTAAAAATATGAGTTTGTGTGGCATTCAGAATGGCCTGATCTATCTTAATATTTCAGCTTTCTCTCTGTGATCTATGTGTGAAGTGGCGTGTATGACCACTGGCACTGGACAGAGCATTTGATTCACCAGGAAGTCTCAAAGCAAAGGCAGCAATGAAATTACCAAGATTTACGGTTCTTAGCTTGGTATTCACAGACTGACACCGACGATTTCAAACACCTCCATTCTCTATCAGATTATTCCATTTCTTCCTCTAATGACTCTTTACTTTCCAGTCAGAGTCTGTCTCTTGCTCTTAGCAACAGGGGCCCCTGCCCTATCTTTTGATCTTATTAACTTCTCTATCACAAGGTCTTTCATCTCTGTTGTTCCTTTGCTGGTTTTTGTTTTGTTTTGTTTTGTTTTGTTTTAATTTTAAACTCTCCCATGTTTACCCGAGGTTCTCTAACCTTTGATAGTTATCACATCTTCCATGAGTAACCTTGACAGCATGGAGAAGCAGTTCTATTATGTCAGGGGATTCCCAACGACTGGAGAAAAACATTTGGAAAGAAATACTACCCATACCTTGAAGCCCAGGCCAGCTGCAGATTATTATGTTGAAGAGCAGATATGTTAATGTGATTGCTACAGAAGCACCAGGGGAGGATGGAACTCTTGCATTGCACAGAGTCATAACTCTGCACTTTCAAACTGATTATTTCTCAGATAGTTATACTTTAACCAAGCAGGACATATTTTAAACAGCTACACCAGAATTATATGAGTTTACTGACAAAGTTCAAATCACTTAGGCACAAGAAATTATCAAAATTATTATAATTTCCCACGTGGCAAAATAAGGCTTTTTTTAGTGCAATTTTGGTTTCAGAAATAGATGGCCAATTGAGATAAATTCCTACTGTTCTACTATTGGAAGAAGGCAATTTCAGGCAGTATTAGGTCTGACTGAGCTGGAGTTAATTTTCCTCCTAGCAGCCCTCCCAGAGCTGCACTTTGCATTGAGAACTGGAAAGGTGCTGATAAGACACCTGTGTTGTGGCTGCTGCTGGTCAGGGCTCGCACAGCACCAAGTCTGTTTTTCCAACATTCTGACCTCCCACCCAATGGAATGGGGTTACAAGATCTTGGGAGGGGACACAACCAAGACCACTGACCCAAACTGACCAAAGGGATATTCCATACCATATGACATCAGCTCATAAATAAAAGCTAGGAAAAGGAGGAGGAGGTTGGAGGCATCCTCTTGTCCTCCAGAGCAACCACTATGTGTTTGGAGCCCTGCTTCCTAGAAAAGGAGACAGACATCACCTGCTGATGGGAAGTAGAGAATAAATCTTTGTTTTCTCTTGCTTCTGCATATGCAGCCTTGCTTAACTTTTCATTAACTGCCTTTGTCTTAACCTACGAGTATCATCTTATTTCATACCCCTGGTCCATCTGGAAGGAGGGGAGGTGGGGGGGAGTGATAGAGCAGCTTGGTGGGCACTTGATGTCCAGCCACAGTCAAACCACCACAGAGGCAGAGAGCTGACATGGAAGACTTCAGCTGAAACACATGCAGTGCTGCTGTTATAGTGAAAAGACCCACTTATAGCTTAAACATAACCTGAAATGTCTGTCATAATGCATATCCAAAGATGACATGTACTGTGGGTCTGGAGCCAGTGTGAGCCACAGTCTCAATATGAACACCAGCGTGTGGCTGTAGGGCAAGCCTCAGTTCAGGTTGTGGGATGTTTTACATGTGGGATGTTTTACATGAAGCAGAGTCTAAACTGAGCAGCCACAGGCTGACAGCTCTGTCAGTTTGAACAAGGAGGGTGGGACCACAGGTACTCAAGAAGTGCAGAAAAGGGAGATGCTTTTCATCGCTTCTGCCCTGCACCAGCAGCATCTCCGCACACAATAAATTTGGATCTAGCAGTGTTTAGTACATCAGCAGCTGGACATTGCATGAGTGCAGCTAATCAGCACCTCTGTGCTCATTACATAATCTGTGCTCATGCTGTGCTCATTACGAGGGCTTGTTAGCTCAAATCTGAAGCTAATAGGTCTTTCTGTAATTCTCAGAGTTACCCGATTTTTACAAACAAACTCAAACTTAATAGCAAATCTTTAAGTTCTATTCTTTCCTTGACCTTATCATAGAATTATAGAATGCCCCAAGTTGGATGGACCTCTAAAGCACTCCTTTATCAGCTAGGGATGACTGCAGGCAGGGAGCGTCCCCAGACTGATGACACCAAGGGTGGAAGGAAGGAAGGATGCATTTATACAGAAAACAGATGAAAGAAAATAGAGGACTGCATAGATTATGCTAAGCCCTTGTGCATGTGAGCTCTAATTACTCAGATAATCATGTTAGGAAGTAGTGTTTATATCATCTTTACAGGCTAAAAGTTTCCCAGCCTTTATCTGTTACATGTATTTGTGTCTGGACTCATTAATAGTCTGAGACCTTACAGCCTCTCAGAGTCTTCAGCAGTGCCACAACTGCAGAGCATCCCATACCATGCACAGAGAACTGCAATGAACTGCAATCAAACTGTTCACTTGTGTTTTTGCAAAAAAGTTTGCTCTCCAAGTCCCAAACTAATCACTTGAACCAGGAAATTATGCAGCTTTTGTAGCTGCTCCAATTAAGTCCCTGAAGTTAAGTGGAATATTTTGAGCAGCTGTGAAAATGCTTCATTTTAACACATGTATAAACTAATCAGTGTATGTGAAAGAGAGAGCAGCTCACCCTGTACTGGTCCCCATCTGTCATATCTAGACCCTACCTCTGGTTCACACCATTCCATATTCCTTCACCACTGGGTCTTATTGCAGAGCCTATTACACTGTATGGACAAGTAAGGACCCAGAGAGAGCATGGGTGGGCTTAGTGGTCACAGTCAACGAGGAACTTAGAACTGCCAATATTTTGCTAATTAGATGTTGCGTACTGTCCGGAATTGCTCAGGTTTAATTATTGCAAGCTGTTAACACACTCCTAAAAATTGGCAAAACTTCAGATAAAAAGGTGAAACATCCTGAGCAAAAGGGTAAAATATACTTTATAGGCATTAAAATTGAATAAATTCTAATAAGCCAGTGTCAAAAAAGCATGCAAACATTGTGACTGCAGTTCAAAGCCAATTTGTTACACTTAAAACAGAGGAAACAAGGGACTGCCTCATGGAAAACTTCTGCTGTGGGCTAATAACTCACCTAGGTTTTGTAGAGGTTGGAGAGTTAAAGCAGTGCCCTTGCAGTAATTCCATGACCTGTAAGGAAGTATTTGCTGTGCTTCCCTATTGCTCCTATTTTTTGTTCTTTCTTTTTTAGGCATCATCTATTTGAAGTACAGCACCATCTCTTTCCCTGCTCCTTTAACATATATCACAAAGTCACAACTTAAATCAGCCAGCCTTTTAAAACGTATTTACTTTCTACCTCCCTTCTCACCCTCCCTCCCCAATCTCTCTCTTCAAATAATTCCTCAGTTAATTCTTCAGCTAATTCTTCTGAATTCAGCTAAGTGCCAGGGCACTTTCTCGTGCCTTGAGAACAGCAAGCAATACCCTGAAGTTGTTTCTGCAAGATGAAAAGGGAAAACCTAGAAACATAACAAACTCCTGCAATCAGACAGACAGGGAATAATTGGTGGTCTGAGACCATTATTTGCTTTTGCTCATCAAAATGTGGATTTATTGTTTCTGCTTATAAATTCTAGGTGGTGGGTTTATTATGGAAATGTACATTCTTGTCACCTACATTTGTTGACAGTACTTTTTGCTACACAAAAATTTCATTGCCTGTGACTTATAAAAGCAAGCTGCATGCTTCCTATGAAATGAACATGTCTTAATAGGTATCGTATCTTGCACATTTGCAACCTTAATGTTCTTCATAAATGCACACACATGCACATACACATTCAAACATATACATGTATGTATTTGAGTTTTCAAAAAAATTCCAAATATGCAGATTTTCCCTAGTTTGGTCATAATAAGACACTTCTCTGGATTTCTCTGGTGGTTTTTTTCCCCAGCTTTGATTCCCATAAACTTTTCTGCTAAATGCTTGAGTCGTCATCACTCAGCTCACAGTTTGTCTGATTATCATTCATGCACAGTCATGGCAAAAATCAAAACAAAATACAACTTTAATCCTTTAATCCACCGGTTGTTGATAAACAAATGAAAGGACATAGTATATTACACAGCTGCAACTGCATGTTCAAAGGGCAAATAAAATATCATTTTGTTTCTCTTCAGCTGTTATTACCGTTAAGTGAATACCGACAGTTGTGTTAACAACAAATAATGACATAGTCTAGTTAAGCCAAAATCTGGGATGGTAATCACAGCTCACAAAGCACTAATGTAATTCAAACAACTCTTCTCATCAGATCTGTTTTAAAATCTGCGTGCTTATTCTACTGTACTTCTGAGCCTATTTCTGAGCCTATAAATGTCTTAAATGGGGGGATCATGTTATTGGAGGTGTAAGATAACATGAGCATTTCTTTACAGGAGTTCTTCATAAATACATCTTCCCTATCAGAGCCTGCTTGCTTTTCTCTAGTCCCTTCATTGTTCTGGCTGAGCTCTTACAGTGGCTACACAATCAATTTTATAGGCAGCTTATCTAACTGACAAACAGGGGTTTTTTTTTTGTTCCTTCTCCAGGAAACTCATGTTTCCTATATGGCCATACAAGTACCTGTCCAGCTTACTGTAGGGAACAGGTGATACACGAACAGGGAACCAAGAAAGGGGCAGCAGAATAAACTTAAACAGGGTGATCACCAAATGTCTAATCACAGTTCAATGATGTAGATTATCTGAATACTTCAAGGAACAGCAATTGTGAGAAGTGTGTCAAATACGGCACACTCAAAAATACAGTAGACTATAGTTTGCACCTAGAGGTTGTTTCTTCATGAGAGTTTTTGTATTGCTTACTATGAATACCTCATGATATATCCCAAAGATCATTTCTAACCCAAATGTAGATCTTGGGAAATTGTGGTATTATTTAATGAAAAACTTGAGTGTTTCTTACATAGTTAGTTCTCAAAAAAATAATTTTAATTAGAAACTTTTTGTTGGTCCCAGATGAGTTTCAATGCATTGGAGTAGCATTTGATGTGCTCAGATATAGCTGTTTGGCATTAACCAGTCCTGTTATTACAACTTGTAAAGAAACTATCAGGCCTTTTTTGGCTTGACAGAACACACCTGATGAGATTTGGAGACTTAATAAACAAAACAGTTGTGGTGAAAAAGCTCCACAAGTGGAATCTTGGAGACCATGAAGGCAGCTTATACAGCTGAGCAACAGAGAAGAAAATGGATTCAGCATTTAAGCTATATACCAATATTTAAATATATATAGTCTGTGGAATAAATTGTGGAACTTTTAGTGCTGTTGCAAAATGAGGATTCGGTTGGATGCAAACGGTGCTTTTTGCAGGTACTTCTATACCTGCAGAGGGGAAAAAAAGGAGGGGACAGTAACACACACTGGCTGAGGAGAGAATGCTTTTAATAAGCATTCACTGTTTGTGTAAATCCTGTGCCCAGGAATCCCTAGACATGGTGGAAAGAAAAGAAAGCAGGCTGTGGGAGGGGAAGGGCCATTTGCAAGCAGTTTAAGTCAGTACCTTTAAAAAAGAAAGTAATCATTTTCCTGACTGACCTCACATAAACCAAGGACAACATGGAGATTTTCAGGACAGAAATCCTGTTTCCTCTCTGTATCCTCTAACACTATTTTTGAACAGTTTTGGACAAGCCCTAAAGACCATAACTCACAGAAAGGCTGACATTTTAAGGGGGCAATTGCACATGACTGTAATTTCTTTACCTGGCATTCAGGATGATATGCCACCATGAAGACACAAAGCACCTTCATAACCCAGAGGCACCATCAAAGAAATGGCAAAGAAATGTGGATACTTCAAATGTGGATACCTGGCAAAACTAGTATATTGCAATTTGAAATGTTCCCGCGTAGTCCACATTTTGTTTATGTAATAGAGCTTCCAGAAACAATTATGTGCTAGGAGAGGATTGCTTATGATTAGTCTGGTGAAGAGTATTTTAACTTTGTGTTCAATATGGCATTCATTACCTAACTAAAGGATAATATGAAAGGGGAATATATTTCTTTCAAGCTTTCTTAGAAATCAGAAATTCAGTATTTGTTTGCTTATACATATAGATCTAAAGAACATTAAAAGTTTATTCTTTCACATATGTCATTGTCCTTAATGCAAGAATGTTTTTTAAAAAGACAAAAATAAAGACATTTGTCTAATTTATGAACACTTAAAATTGCACATCAATCAGTGAATTAAATCTCATTAATAGATTAAATCTAATAATAATAATAATATTCAGAAGAATTAATGTTTAGTCCTCTTTCAAGCTTTCTTCAACTCAGATGTTTTAGGTCCCTTAGCTCCTGAACCTAATTTTCAGAAGAATTGATCATTTGGGTCTCTTACTTTGCTGTCCAAATACGGACCTCCATCAAAAAACTTGAAAGCTTTCTTTATAAGTTACAAAGATGATGAGAAAGCTGAGTATACAGAATTCTGATGAGATGTTAACTCTGTCATTTTAAAGATCCCTCAATTTCCTTTACACAAGGCCTTATTTGTTGTTCATTTTCAGTGTCACATTTCCTTAACAATAATGCTATATCATGATGAAATAATATGAATGGCAATTGTCAAGACCATTGAAAATAGTGATATGCTAACACTCCTGAGAAACAAAAGTGAAGTAGATAGAAATTTTAAAATCCAACTGCTACTTTGGCCTAGGCCTTTAAATTGGTATTGATAATTAAAGTAGAAGTAAATGCAATTTTAGTAAGGTAAGAATTTTCCACAGTTATTCAGAACTAGGTGGTACTCTAGGCCACCTCTAAACCTCACTGAGTATGTGGATAAGTACCATCAGGAAGGAGTGACAGAATCCAAACCTGGTCCTTGAACAGTTTTCTGTGCCAGGTTCACTTATCCATTCACACAAATGACCTCAAGCTAATGTTAATATCAGATGCTTTCAAAAAGTAATATCAAGTCCCATTGTTTTAATGTAAACATATTAATATAAACAGTGGTATTAAAAATTTTGTTTTCCTAATGTTTAAAGATTAAACAAAATCATTGTCTGTTTTTTCATGTTCTCAGAGTTTGGTACTTAAAGAGATAAACATATAGTACACAGTCCTGTCTTTTTGCCAAACTATACAGCCCTCTAATAACAACAAAGCTGTTGACTCTACCAGGCTTTCTGAGCCAGAGATAATGCTTACTAACTAATTACTTAATTACTTGAAAACTTAATTACTAACAGTTGGGTTGGTGGTTCTGATAGACCTGAAATAAAAATCTGAAAGCAGTAGTACTTTTTTTTCCGTAAGAGCAGACAAAAATAGGTATTAATGCAGACTCTGGATTTTGAAAGTGACACTAGTAGGGCACTTCTACCATACTTTTTTGGGAAAACAAAAGCTACAAGACAAACTGATAATGATCTTTGAAACATGAAGTGTTTCACAATGCCTAGCACCTTCATATTTCCATTAGCTATGTAATTATGCCTCCCTGAACTGATTTTCTTCTCACCTCACTCCCTCTCACTCTTTTCCCCATCCCACCTCTTATCTCTCCCTTTACTTTCTTCGTGTCCATGTATTCTTCTTCATTGTTTATTTGTTCATTCCCCAACCGTATCATACCCTTTCAACACATCAATATTTAGTCTTTCCCTTCTTCGTTCTGATGTTGCCATAATTTCCAACACTTTTAACATTTAGACACATGATGGTCCTCTCTCTTCTTCACTAGCACTGATTTAGGATTCTACTGCCCCAGATGAGATGCCAATAGGTGATCATATAATCACAGAGCAGTTTGGTTTCAAAAGGTCCTACATCCATCCTCCTTCTCACAGCAGGCTCATCTCTGAGATAAGATTGTGTTTCTTCAAGCTCTATCCAGTCATGTCTGGAAAACCTCCAAGGTCAGAGACCATACAGCCTCTCTGAGAAACCTATTCCACTGCCTATTTCTCCTCGTGCCTCACTCTGAAGCTCTTTTCTTTCAAATTATGCCTACCCTTAACCACTGTGAAGGGCCTGGCCCCATCTACTCCATAACATCCCCATAGGGCCTGGGGGGCTGCTGTTATACCTACTGAATCTGTATCTTCGCCCGGCTGACACAGTCCTGGTCCCTCAGCCTCTCCTCACAGGGAAAATCCAGCAGCCCCTTCTATCCTGAAGACCCTTCAGGGACCTTTTCAGAGTTGCTCTCCAAGCAAGCAGCCTGTTTTTAATGCCTGTGGCATTAAAAGGGGTTCATGCATGCCAGGGGTAGGACTTTTCACCTGTACCTGTTGAATTTCACAAGGTTCTTGTCATTCTACCCTCTGGCCTGTATACAATGTGGTGCAGAGCCATGCTGAGGTGGAGGATGCTCATAACAGAAGGAGTAAGAGAAGAGAAGACAAAACCAATGGAGAGCAGAAGGACCCTCAGGGAAAGCATGACAGCAGCCTGCCTTGGGACTGAGCTCCATATCCAGCCCAGCATCTGAAATACAAAAAAGATACAGAATGACAATTTTTTTTGGTGTAGACTCCTATCAATCAAAGACTACAAGTCAAGAGACAAAGGCATAATACCACTGCCCATACAGATGAGATGGCAGCAGGGCTAGAGTGTACCCTGCATCATTTGTCAGCACTGAGCACTGGCTGCATTCAGACCTAGTCAGACTCAATCAGATGTCCAGGAGAAAGGGGGGTCAATCAGTGCTGTTATGCAGGGGATTTGCACACTCTCTAGGAAGACACAGACAAAGCCATGTAACCAGTGCAAATTTGGGGCCCAGCATATAAGAGAGATCAAAAGGATGCTGGAAACATTCAAAGCCTTGAGCAAATATACAAATCCTTAGCTAATTTGAAATATTCACTTGGAGAGAACATCTGGAAACTGACATCAGTTCCTTGTTCTCAATAAATTATTATGTAGGCAGGAAAAAATAAGATAAAATCGGGAGCTATTTTTGAATGTGTGCAGTAAAAACACAATTGGCAGGTTCTAGGGAGATATTTTAGAAGAAAGGAGGGGTTTGTTAGTCGTTCAGAGACAGATCTTGAATTAGCACAGCTGTACTGATTTGTTTTTCCTATGCATTCAAAGAACTTCATCCTTTTCCAGATACAATAATGACTTGTTTGTACTTGATCTATTTTGTAATCACATTTCAAAATGTATATCGTAAAGATGAGCAAGTCATGTAAATATCCCACTAGGCTCAAAATTGGAAACATTAAAATAACCCATATATAGACAATGGGATATAATCCTTCATGTCTTCAATAACAATTCCCTACAATGACATCTGTTCATGTCAAGATAAGGTTAATTTGATCTTATGACAAATTTGATCATGTACCAAGATGTTTGTGTGCATATTCATATTTGTATCTTCCAATTTCCGTACTTTGTTCATGGCATTATACCAAGCTTTATTCAGTAATTAAGTCACCAGTTAGTATTATTAGTATACTGGCCACTTAGTGAAGGAAATGCTTCTCAGAGAGAAAGTTGCTGTGAAAGATCTGATACATAATTCTAATACAATATATTGTATTAGATTATTAGATGTATTATATATGCATAATGCTTTTTAATTAAAGTATTTCTGTACAAATGCTAACAAAAATTACTTATTCTTAATTAAAAATTAAAATCTGGACATTCATATGGACTAGAACAACTGGAGTTACATTAGCTTGGATTTTTCCAGAGTTTTGGGAAGGAGGTAAAGTAACAAACAACACCCTAAAGACTATGGTTCATTATCACATCTAATTTAGCAACTTAGATTTTCATTTTCAGAGCCTACCCAGCCATATATGTGCTTTTGAAAATCTGTCTAAATACCTGAATGCCACCAAAAATTTGGACTACTGCATCACTTCTATTTTCAAATCTCTTGCAAGCTTCTAAACTATTAATAAGCAGATTTTCAAGACCTATTTAAATGAATAGGTATGCTCAGCAAGCATCTAATCAGATTTTGAGAAGTATTTAAATGGATCATGCACCCAACACCATTTCAAAACTGAACCTGCAAGAATATTTTTTAAAAAGATGAAAAGACAGCTCTACCTGTAATTTGGCAGAAACGTACCCCTAAGCAAGACAGCCTTTTTCTGCCAACTGCTGAACCACTTTGGCTGTTGGCACAGTTGAATGGGAGGCACTAGGCAAAATAATTACTAGTTTGATTTCAGTAGGTCAGGGGCTGTGTTTCCATGGAGCAGGCAGAAGAAAGAGTCTGCAGAAGATCTGCCTTGAATTTTTTAAATGGACAAGAAGCTATGAATTTCTGTATCTAGTTCAATAGCCATGATGAACACTTTATTGTGCCATGAAGACTCTATCCTCACAATTATTTTTTTACTGATGTTATTATTATTATTATTGTTGTTGCTATTTCACTGTACTAGGCAGAAGTAGGGAATTAAGAGATATAAAAGGTGACAGGAAAGGGCTAGGAACCTGCTTCTGCTCCGCCTAAACGCACCAAAGCCTGGCAAGGACAAATCACATAAAAGTAACAGCATTAGGAAACTTGGAGAGGTGGACAGTGTGCTACTTCCCCTGTGAGAGCTAGGTCCTAAACAGCACTTGTTGGCCAGGCTTTAATAGCTGCTGGCATTGCTAACCTGAGCTGCACTCTGAGATGCATTAGTCCTTCTTGCCCCCAACATGTGAAGTTATTTGAGAGCCTATTCATCTGGTTTCCATTGTTTTCTGTTTATGTAACAGCTAACTAATGAACAGCTTGAAAAGGCTGAGATGAGGCTCAAAGCTCTTTCTGAGAGGCAAAATCTTCTCCCAGGAGAAGTCCATGTTCCTGTTTTATAAGTTATTTTGCAGTGACAATAATTGCTCTATGAAGACTGGGTTGTATAGAGTCAGTACTGAGGCCTCTCTAGAAGAGTTTCCTCTCCATCTATCACATAACATTTATTTAGTTTACCATCAGAGCTGGTTACACATCTCATAAACCAAATAGCTTTGGGATTCCCTATCAACTGGGATGGGATGGACAGAAAAATCCCTTGCACAAAATCTTCTATTTGCCACCTAGCCCACCTGAGAAAATCAAAGCAAGACAACTGAAGAAAAATAATTAACTGCTTCTTTGTCTTATTTCCCAGTCGGGTGGGAAGCCACAGAAGATTTTAGGAAATTGCATAACATTTTTATGTAATGCTCCACAACATCTTTTCCTTGACATTATGCAGAGCCCATCTTACTGTTCTGACTATTGGATGCTCAAGGCTGAAAATAACCACGTACTGGACATGTTTCTGGATTTGTTGAATAGATCGTAGTTTATAACTATGAGACAATATAGTAAAAAATGCCTGCTGTAACATATAATTCTCTAAAAGATGAAAGACTTGATTTTTTTTTCCAGAAAAAGGACTAGTCTGCTTAGGGGGATGGTTGGGATGGATGACATAGATCATAAATTAAGCTAGAAAATACTTTCATCTTTTTTCAGAAATAAAAATAAATAAAATAATAATAAACCCCCCCCACACACACACACACACACAAAAAAATTAAAAAACAAACAAGTGAACAAAAAAACCCACATATCAAACCAGAAATCCAACATTTGAGAAAAAGCTTCAGTAAAGGTCCAAGGGGTCACATGCTGAAATGAGGGTCCTGGGCTCATGCGGAGAGGATGTGGGTTGGGGTGCCAGGTGAGGCTGTTCAGGGCCTTAGGACATGATAGTTTTGTCACAGCTTATGGTATTTCCATTTCAAGTTTATAGTAATATTTCATCTCACTTTTAATATATTTATTCATTTATTATTATTCATTGGTATAATCAAGAAATTATGAAGATTTTCAGCACCAGGAAATGGATCATTAGTTCAGCGCTTAGTAAATTAAAGAAAAAAAGAAGGAGAAAAATGTCGTTTATTTCCTCTGGGAAGAGAAAAAGCCAACAAAGGACATTCACTTGACCTGGGGGTTAGACCAGTGGTCTCTGAAGTGGGATGCACACTCCAGGGAGTGTTCAAGACAAGTCACTAAGGTGTGGGAAGAAAACATTTTTTGTACCATTAAAAAATAAAATAAAATACAATACAATTATAAATTACATTTTAAAAATAGTGTTTATTTTATCCTTATCTATTTTAAAATTCTATTTCCTGTATGGTTTACGGAGAACATAAAAGTAACAAATCATCATTTATTGTGCTTTATCTGGTAACAATAGTCATAACAAGGCTGACCTGATCACTACAAAACCCCTCCATACCTGAATCTTCTTTCTGTCATAGCAATGCAGGTTAGGAGTGAACTGTTAAAAATCTGGCACATTTTAGTAATGCCGAAGAAATCAGCATACGGGAAACATCCTAACTTGAAAATGTGTAATTTCCATATGAGTCTAGAAAAAGATAGGACAGCCTTTAGAACATGGCTGTTCTGGAGCTCATGCAAATTTTTAAAATAAGAAGCAAGTACTCCAGCAAAAAGCACAGGAAGACAACCTTGGAAATACACCTGCTGAAAATGGTTACTTGCATAATTACTCTGTGAGGTCAGAAATCAGCTGAGTCATCTTGAGGGGAAATTGTTTGCATCACCTGCTGCTTCATTTTGTTTCATAAGATGGCCTGGGTTGGAAGCAGCTCCATGTAAAAGACATTTAGTCTTGCACAATGACAGAAGAGTTTCTATGCTTGTCATGTCATTACATTGTTCTAGCTTCTGGCCTTTTCCAGGACATGCTGAAGAAGCTTGAACAGATAATTTGTTAAAGACACATGTCATGAAGTTACTGTAAATCAGATGCTGCTGGCAGTGTCATTTTTCTACCTGTGTCCTAACAGCATAGGAAATACAACTGCTATCTAAAAATCTGGATTTTTTTTCTGCTACAATTCTTATGAACCGATCACAGAATCATAGAATATCAAGTTGGAAGGGACCTCAGGAATCACCTGGTTCAAAATTTCTTGTCAAAAGCATGGTTGAGACAAGATATCTCAGCACCCTGTCCAGCTGAATCTTTAAAGTGTCCAGTGTTGGAGAATCCACCCCTTCCCCCAGGGAGATTGTCCCAGTGGCTGATCCTCATTGTGAACAATCTTCCTTTTGTGTCCAGTCAGAATCTCCCCGGGAGTAACTTGTACGCACTAACATCATAATTTCCATGTGACTCCTTGTAAAATGGAGTCTCCATGTTCTTTGTAGACACTCTTTAAATGCTGGAACACAGTGATAAGGTCTCCCAAAAGCCTTCTTTTCTCAAGGCTGAACAAATGCAGTTCTCACAGCCTTTCCTCATATGTCAGTCTTCCCCGTCCTTTGATCATTTTTTTCTATATCAGGGACCAAAACTGGACACAATATTACTGGTGTGGCTTGGGAAGTGCTGTAGTAGACTGGGATAATGACTTCTTTATTTCTGCTGGCAATGCTCTTGTTGATGCAATGCAGCATCATGTTAACATTCTTTGCTGCTGCAACACACTGCTCACTTGTATTGAGCTTGTTGTAAACCAGGATCCCCAAGTCTCTTTCCACAGAGCTGCTCTCCCAACAGTCTGTGCTGCACTCCTGAATTACGTTTTCCCAGTTGCAAGGCCTTGTACTTATCCTTCCTGAATTTCCAAAGGTTCTCATTAGTCCACTCCTCCAACCTCTCCAGGTCTTCCTGCAGGATGGCTCTCCCTTCCAAAGTGTTCTCTTCCCCACTCAGTTTGGTGTCATCAGAAAACTTCATCAGGGTACACTTGATCTCATCGTCCAGATCACTTATGAAGATATTAAACATCATTGGACCCAATATCAATCCCTGGGGGACCCCACTTGTGAGAAGATGCCAGTTTGAAAAAGATCGATTTATCACCACCCTCTTGAAGCCTCTCATCCCATTCCCCACCCACTGCACAGACCACTTGTCTAGATTGTAGTGCATTAGTTTCTCTAGGAGGACGCTGCATGGAACCATATCAAAAACCTTGGAGAAATCCAGATCGACGATGTTCCCTGCTCATCCCACATCAACTGATCAGGTTATTTTGTCATAGAAGGTGATCAGGTTTGTCAAGCACAGCTTGTCCTTGGTGAATCCATGCGGGCTTTTCCCAGTCATGTGCTTCTTGTAATTTGTGATAACTTGTGATAGCCCCCAGGAGGATTCAGTCCAGAACTTAGAGTTTACAGTGGCTCGCCTGAGTTTGAGATCAGAAACAAAAACTTCCCTTAAAATTACTAAACTGTTGAGCTCAGCTAAGATGTTTTATGCAGTAAAGACTTTATAAAACAGTTTGACTAATAATTTCAGTTGTTTCTCCCAGGATTCATTGCTTTTACTGCTTCTGATCTTTGCGGTCATTTTGGCAGCTTTTCTCATTTAGCATAATCAGATTTTTCCTTTAACCCTCAGTGATCAGCAGCATATTTTGCACATTAATTTTCCATTTTCTGTGCTGCATTTTCCAGAACATCTGATGCCTTGGTACTCTCAGGCAGCATTGTTGAAAATTATGAATAAACACCATTCAGGTGGCTAGAGCATTTCCTCAAGCTGTAAAAGACTCTGTCTCAGTCTCCTGCTACCTGATTCAAAGAGCAGAGGACTTCTGTTTTCCACACCCTTGCTTAGCAGTTGTGATGCCTCAGCCATTCCAGCTGGAGAGAACTTTTCAAGTGAACTAGTCTGCTCATTTATTCTAACAGTTTCAGGCCAATTAAATGCATTTTCCAGAAAGAAAGCAATTTCAGCTGTTAGTGCCAACTTTCTATCATCTCTGTTTATTTCAGTACTAGAATTTCTAAACTGTTCAACAGATAACATCAGAATCAGCAACTTATGGCTCTCAAAATACTTTCCAAACACATTGGACTGCAGCAATATCAGCAAGGCAATGCATCAACCCATAAGTATGAAATGAAACATGTTAGCTTTGAAAACATGAAAAGACAGATGCATCTTAAGAGTGCTCTGAAAGATAAAAGGGGCTGAAAAGGAGCTAAGTAAAATGTACTCAACAGATTAATCCAAATAAGTCCTTTTACATCATTCTCTTTGTCTGTTTACAGTGTCTGACAGGCAAAAGACAATGTGAAACTATTAAAAATTACAATAAATCTCACAATAAGGAATGCTGGTATGATGATCAAGCTAACATTTTAGTTCATTGATGACATCCCGCTGATTTAATGACATGTCCCTCAGTAGTTTATTTGTGTTTTTATCCTTCCTACAAATAGTTTTTCTATCTCCACTTAATTATTACTAAATCAATAGTATAAACTCATTCATTTTAAGATGCTTCTTCAAACAATCTCTCCAATCTTCCGTGAATGCATGAAACTAGAATGGGGGGAGAAAAACTGCTTTTCTGTCCCACAAGAATGTGAAAATCTTCCCACCCTAATTTGTATTGGGAAGATGAAATCTCAGTAGAAATTCTAATGGTGAGATATCTCTTAATTGTTCTGATGTGTTTCTATTATGCAAAAATAAACCACAAAGATAAATTTAAATGTTTAAACAAAAACTTCAGTTCAAAGTTATCTACATGGTCTTTTCCTGTATTTTAACATTAAACAAATAGTTGTTGAAACTAACCTTTTTCCTACAGGAAGTAGAGTTCAACAGATCAGCAGTCCCAAATGAAAAAAAACTTTACCCCGGCTTGTCTCAGGGTCAGCATTTACACTCTAAATGAAACCTCCTTTCTTGGAGGTACACTTTCTTTCTTAGAGAGACAAGGATCTACTGGAGAGAGTCCAATGGAGAGCTATGAGGATGATCAAGGGACTTGAGCATCTCCCCTATGAAGAAAGACTGAGAGAACTGAAGCTGTTTAATCTTGAAAGGTGAAGACTGAGAGGGAATCTTATTAATGTCTATAAATATTTGAGGTGGGTGTCAAATGGAAGGACCCAATCTATTTTCTGTAGAGACCAGTAATAGGACAAGGAATAATGGGTATGAACTTGAGCATAGGAGGTTTCACCTCAATATGAAGGGAAACTTCTTTCCTGTTAGGGTGACAGACATCTGGAACAGGCTGCCCAGAGAGGTTGTGGAGTCTCCTTCTCTAGAGACTTTTAAAAGCTGTCTGGATCTGTTCCTGGGTGGCCTGCCCTAGGTGATCATGATTTGTCAGGGGGGTTGAACTTGATGATCTCTAGAGGTCCCTTCCAACCCCTACCATTCTATGATTCTGTGATGCACCAGTGTAGAGAAGCAGACATGAAATGACACCAGGAAACATTATCAGTGTTGTTCCAACCAGTGTTAGATGGATTGTGAGGTCTGAGCTGATAGTTTTTGAAGGTAAGTGAAATGCAGTTAGAATTAATTGAAATAAGATTTGTCACATTATAGACAACGCAACTGTCCTCAAAGACCTTCAGCAGAACTTCGTTACACAGGTAACAAAAACATACCTCAAAAATAATTGTCACTCTAACTGGGGAAGATGTAGAAAGTAATCATAGGAGTCAAATAAAGCTGTTGAAATGTGTTTAAAATTCTGGAGAAAACTCATCTCCCTGACTCCTAGAAACAGAGCAAGAAGTTTTGCCATCCAAGACAGGATAATGATTTGACATTTTTTCTCTTTACTTTCTTGTAGAATGATTCCTTATGGTAAAAGATACTAAACCCAATATTCCTGAACCAATATTCACCTCATAGTGCTGATAGACTATCATCCACCATGATCATCCGGTGAAGCTCTGTATGTTTCCAGTAAATTTGCTCTGTGTCCTCATCCCATTTTTTCTTGTGACAGTAGCTGAAATTATTCCTGATATGTTCCCATCTTCCCTGCTTATTTTTTTCCTTTGGTGTTGACAAGGTCTTGGTGAGGAAGCATGCTTCCTTGCATGCCACTGCAAACCTGGCTGAGCCCTTGTTCAGTGAAATATTTCAAGTACATTTTAAAATGTCTGTTTCCCACTAACTTCACTTGCTTGCAATTTTAAAGCTGTATCAGTACCCAGATGAATCCACACTTACGTGGCTCAGGAAGGATGTAGTCAGTGGTTAGTTTTACTTTGAAAAAACAGATGCATGGGATTAACTAATGTGACATACTGGTTTAATCTAGCTCCACAAATTGTACATTCCCATATTTTAACAACTTGCTCTGATTTATTGATGCAAACAGAATAAAGTGCAAAGTAATTCATATGAATTGTATACGTGAACACGTATTTAAACATGTTTCAGGCTTTTAAAGGAATAGCTGCACAAAGAAGGAAACAGCTAGGAGCCATAACAATCAGCAGAGAGAGTTCAAAGATTAAAATGTGAATAACAATACAGAACTATCTAGAATCATTTTGCTAGCTACACAAAGAGCCTGCAAATGAGAAATAGATAATGCTGCTTAAGAAACTTAGGTTCGTCTGAGTACATTCAGAAAAACTGAGGAACTTTTAGTTCATTGCTAGATGGAAGTGACAGAATTGACAATTAAAAACAGAGTGGAGGTGTACATGAAATGAGTCTTCTGTGATTCAGTCATAGCATACAATGACATTGAAATACTTCTATTCCAACAGCACTACTTAAAGGAAAATTTAAGCTTAAAAATGTTTAGAATGACAAGTTCTCTGAATTACTTCTCTGAATCTCCTTCTCTGGAGACTTAAAAAAATCGCCTGGATGTGTTTGTGTGCAACCTGTTCTAGGGGATCCTGCTTTGTCAGGGGCGTTGGACTAGATGATATCCAGAGGACATTTCCAATGCCTCCCTTTCTATGACTCTGTGATTCTGTGTGATTGTGTGACACTGTTGTTGGTTTTCAGTGTATCGTGATCATCAGAGAAGATCAAGAGGTGTGGAAGGATATATGCTGATAGATAAAGGAGGTAAAAAAATAGAAAAGCTGATCTAGTTAAGTGAGTAGACAATTCAGTCTGATTTCTCAAGCGATCATCAAGTGATGTGACCTAGTGGATTTTGTATTGTAAATATTGACCCTTCACAGTTTAACATTACAATTCATAACTGGAAAACTAACAAACAAACAACAACAACAACAACAACAACAACAACAACAACAACAACAACAACAACAAAAAACAACAACAACAACAACCAAAAATTACAGGAGTTGTTTACATTTACAGAGGGATTGAGTACCTGAGTCGGTTCTCCAGCCTGAGAACAGTCAGTTGGGAAAGATGTGAAAAAAGAGGTCCATGAAATATGATGTATGTATAGGAATAATAAAGGAAAATTGTATATAAAAGAAGGACTCTTCATTAACGGCAATTAATCAAATAGAAGCAATGGATCAGTGTCCTGGTTTGAGAGAGAACAGAGTTTATTCTGCCCAGTGATTCTGCTTTTCAGCTCAGTTCTTCAAGTACCTGCACTTTCTGAAGTTAGCAGCCTGTTTTCACAGGCAGTGTCTGCTGCGAGCAGTGATAACACACCATGTTTGGAGTAACTACCAAGGACTGGTGGGCAGACCAAGGCCACTGCTGGATCCTGTGCACCATGCTGGGGGATGCAGAAAGTGAAAGGCTGCACCTGTAGGGAAGAGTGGCCAGGACAGGTGACCCCAAACTGACCAACGAGGTATTCCAGCCCACATATGTCATATTTGGTATAAAGCTGAGTGATCACAAAAGTCAAGCTGCTCAGCTCTTCAACTTCCAGCTTCTTCCTCTCTTCTTCACTGGCCAGCATCCAAGGCAGACTTTCCATTCTGCCTTCAATCCCAAATGGTGTGTTCCTGAATCTGGTACCAGAATCCATCTCCTGAACACAGCTACCATCTGCTGCTGAGCCCAGTCTGGGACTCTCAGAGTGCCTGCTCCACATCATCAGTGGTGATGGTGGTGTAATTGCCATCAGGGAGGGTTAGGTTTGATACTGGTTTTGTATATGTTTGTTTATATTCCATTCTAATTATTATAATTTTCATTTTCATTAAAGCTGTTCTATTTTCCTTTTTTAATGGCTCAATGTCTCTCTCTTTTCCCTTTCTCTTCCCCTTTGGGGAGGGAGGGGGATTAACAGAAAGCATCGTTATAGGTCTACCAGTCTGCCCTGACCCTAAACCATGACAATTAGAAATTATATTTTTAGGACATGACTACCGATAATCTGAATACAAGGTCCCAGAGTGATATTGTTGATAAAACCCCAAATGTGATATCTGAGACACACAGAGAAAATACTGAGTATGGACAGAGAGCTTCTGATTCCTTTTATTAGCTCTAATAAAAAATAATCAGTGCTGCAAAATCATCTTTATTAACTGAAAGTGGCTCTAACAAGAGAGAAGAATGCTTAGAGATTAAGGCAACCTGCCTCTTAGAGAAAGACACTTCAAATAAACAAGCAGAATATATCGAGGAATGGTGTGATCAACCTAAAACCCATCAAAGGGACCATAAATTTGACAGTGTAAAGCTCTGTAAGCCAAGTATTAACACAAGCCATGCGGTGGGATGCTTGACAAATTCAGGTTTTTTATTTATTTTTTTCAAAGAGTACAATTAACTAAGAGAGCAATCTATCATGGTCTGTTCTGTGTTATCCATCACTGAACATTTCCAAATTAATGTTGGCCTCTTTTCTAAAATGTACGCCATAGCTAAAAAAGAAATGAATTTACACCATAAATCCTATAACCAAGGAACGATCTGGAAAAAAAAACGCAAACAAACCCACACCACACCTGCAAATTAAAAAAAAAAAGAAGAAAAATAAGAGCATTAGACTCTCTGTTACTTCCCCTTCTTAAAAATCCAATCAGGGTCAGAATTTCTCCACAGAAAAGCAGAAACTGTATCCTTTGAAGCAAGCCCCCAGTATGCTCAGAAGTTGCTGAACATCTTGAAGTGAAGCTCCTCAGCTAGAATCACAAATTGCAATGTAAAATACCAAGAACAGTCAAATACTGAAAGGTTCAGAAGAGAAGTTGTGACTTTTGCCATCGCCTAACTAGCATTTCTCCAGAGGCTTGACAGCATGATCTTGAGAAAATCAATACAAATGAATTCACAGAGGGCTATGTTGGACTCTCAGAATACCCAGCCTCAAATTCATTTGGTCGCCCTTCAAAGACTGTAAGTTTCTATTCACAGAGAGCTTCCAACTGTTTTAAACGAAGTTATACAGCTCAAGTGATATTTCCTGCTAATTAAAAAGAGGTGATTCTGCCCCTCTGCTCCTCTGTTGAAACCTCACCTATAGTACTGCATCCATTGCTGGAGCCCTCAACACAAGGACATGGGCCTGATGGAGAGGGTCCGGAGGAGGGCCATGAAAATAATCAAAGGGCTAGAGCATCCTTCCTACGAGGACAGGCTGACAGAGCTGGGGTTGTTGAGCCTGGAGAAGGCCCTGGGGAGACCTTATAGCTGATTTCCAGTCCCTGAAGGGGGCCTACAAGAAAGCTATAGAGGGGCTGTTTACAAGGACACGTAGTGTTAGGATGAGAGGCAATGGTTTTAAACTAGAGAAGGGTAAGTTTATATTGGACATTAGGAAAAATTCTTTACTATGAGAGTGGGGGAACACTGCAACAGGTTGCCCAGGGAGGTGGTGGAGGCCACATCCCTGAAGATATTCAAATTTAGGTTTGATGGGTCTCTGAGCAACCTGATCAAGTTGAGGATGTCCCTGCTTACTGTCAGGGGATTGGACTAGATAAGCTCTGGAGGTCCCTTCCAACCCAGGTCATTCTGTGATTCTGTATGATTCTATGATTCTGTATCTCTACTTCTTACTTGGGCTTTGTTCTGAATTACCTCAGAGCAAAATTCAGGTTGAAGCTAATCAAGTGTCTGGAGACTGATTTTGTGTCTGGAGAGCTCTGTACTTCCACCAACCTTACTGATAACAGATCCTAAACCTCCAATTTGGTGAACCTGAAATCCACTACCTTTTCTACCTGAAAAACAGGTAGATTTCTGTTCCTGTATGACTAATACCTGTCATTTATATTTTTCATTAACATCAAACTACTTGCTGATGAAATATTTTCCCTTTAGTTTATAGGATTACTCAACAAATGTAGCTAGAATAGGATAGAATCTTAGACAGCATAGCTCAAGTGTTTAGTGAAGAGAGAACCATGAAGAATATGCCTCTGAGCTCTTGATTTTAAAACTTTTGCTTCATTCTTTCAGCTTTAATGAAAAGTAATTATTTTCTATAGCATGATTCTTTCTGATTCATTACTCAATCTCATTTTCCTCTTCTGATTTACAAGTTTGTCAGAGAGATTCATTCTAGCTTCATTTCCATCTTGAAGGCTAGCTATAATTAATTCTGAAATGTTTGTGGCTTTTTTTCCCAAAGTTGCCCAGTCTCCTCATCTGATAAAAGCTAATCTTTCTTTACTTTTTCTTTTATTTTAATATCAAATCATTTACCTCAAAAGCAAACTAATGAGCACTCACAATATTAATTGGATTGCAGAGGTGTTAATGGTTTTTATTCCTGTTAATAATATTTTTTCAATGTTATTTCACCCACTTAAACAACATCAGTAGAAATATTGAGAGCTAGAATTGTACAGAAACACAATTTCATGCTTTGGCACATGCATACAACAGAACACTGCTTTTAATTATGTCGAAGGGAATCTTCCTTTCTTCTTTCCCCTCAGTTGTACCAAGCTGTTTGTATGTTCTTACTTTTCATGTCAAGTTCACAGAATCACAGAATGACTGTGGTTGGAAGGGACCTCAGGGGCCACCTAGTCAAACATCCCTGGTTAACCACGGACCAAGAGCTTGTTGTCTGGGCCTATGTCCAGATTTTTTTTAATATATCCAGGGATGGAGACTCCACCATCTCTCTGGCTACCTCTGCCAGTGCTTGGTCATCACAGTGAAAAAGCATTTCCTGATATTCAGAGGGAACCTTCTGTGTCTCAGTTTGTGCCCATCACCTCTTGTTCTGTCACTGAGTACCTCTGAAAAGAGCCTGGCTCCATCCTCTTTGCACTTTCCCTTCAGGTATTTATACACTTGGATGAGATCCCCTGAGTCTTCTCTTCTCCAGGCTGAGCAGTCCCATCTCTGTCAGACTTTCCTCAATGAAAAGATGCTACAGACCCTAATCATCTTTGTGGCCCTTCACTGGACTCTCTCCACTATGTCCATGTCTCTCTTGTACTTGGGACCCCAGAACCGGACACAGGGCTCCAAGTGTGGCCTCACCAGTGCTGAGCAAAGAGGTAGGATCACCTCCCTTAACCTGCTGGTAATACTTTGCTTAATGCAGCCTGGGAAACCTACTGGTTTCCTTCTTTGTGGCAAAGGCACATTACTAGGTCATGGTCAACTTGGTGTCTACCAGGATTCCCAGGACCTGTTCTGCAAAGCTTCTTTCCATCTGGGTGGCCTCTAGCACATTTCAGTGCATGGGGTTCCTCTCCCAGTGCAGAACTTTGCACTTCTCCTTACTGAACTTTATGAGGTTGGTCATCCTGTTGAGGTCCCTCTGGGTGGCAGCATGACCCTTTGGTGTATCAGCCACTTATCCCAGTTCTGTGTCATCAGCAAACCTGCTGAGGGTATAGTCTTATGGGCCTCATTCAGCACTGGGCCTATGTTTCCCCTAGCCTTCCTTTTGTCACATATATACTTCTAGAAGTTCTTCTTTTCTTTGACATCCCTTACCAGATTCAGTCCCAACCGAGCTTTAGCATCAGTGGTCTCCAGGACCTTCCTGGATGCTTATGGCCTTTTGTATTGTCCCTCCAATATATATTGGGGTGTTTGAGGTCTTCAATGAGAGTAGAACATGAAGCTTCTTCTAGCTGTCTCTAGAAGACCTCATCCACTTGTTCTTCCTGGTCAGGCAACCCATAATGGACACCCATTACACTGTCGCCTGTACTGGTCTGCTCTTTCTTCCTTACCTGTTCGCTCTCAGTTGACTCATCATCCATTTCCAGGCAGAGCTTTGTGTAATCCCATTGTTCTCTCATATGAAGGGTACATCTTGTCTTCTCAGTCTGTCTTTCCTAAATAGTCTGTATCCACCCCATGCAGGCACAGGACTGCTCTGGCAGCAGGAAGACAGAGATCATCTTCTCTCTGGTCCCCAATCCAGCCAGGATATCTCAGAGGAAATGACATATCTTTTCAAGGCTGAAGAGAGCTGCAAAGTGAATGCTGGTTCTCAGGCATCAGTACCACAACCATCTTCACTAAGGCTGGGTGATTAATTTCAAAAATCAGAGCTACCCAGGGACAGTAATCTGATCAAGTATTATGTTGCCATCTCTGCAACACCTAATTTTGCCCTTTCAGTAACTTAGGTCATCCTGACCTTTATAGTGACAACACTCAGCTTTATCAGCATCAGTCAGAAGCTTTGAGACAAACCTGTGAGTTTAGGACTTCAAGTCTTTGACCTTATTATCATGATGTCAATTATGTTCTTTTTCTTCCTGATTGTACAATCCACTGATTGTAAATTTTTTTTCAAGCAAACTATAAAATACCTAGTGAAGGTGTCCATACAGACATTGTCATGTGTCATTACAGAAGGCTGAAAGCCATCTTTTAAAGCAAGTGAAAAAAACAAAACAAAACCATGCAATCAAGGAAATCCTGCACAGTACTGAAGATAATTCTTTGGGGAAAAAAAATGAGCTCCCACAGAAGTGTCAGGAAAGGAGATGGGCAAAGGTATAAATATTTTGTTTCCAATTGTCACTGTAGAGAAAACATCTTTGTTTGTTAATACAATAACCTCTACCAGTAATGCAATTAAAAAAAAAATAAATTTAAATTCTACCTAAAAACACAAGCTAAATGTTAAATATTGGCTAAAATAATTTTACATCTTTCCTCTGCTTCTACATTAGCTTCATTAAAACATTTTTGAAAATCTCAAGATTTAGTTATGAGTAAAAGCACTGAATGTTGGTAAGTATATTGCATTACAAGTAGTATTGCTGCAGTTGTACATGTTGCAAGAACTTGTGGATGCTGTGATTCTATTTGGAAGTGAAGTTTTCCAGGAACCAGGGAGAGATGTGGGCTCTTCTGGGTATGATACTCAAGTCAGCATCAAAACAAAGTTTTGCTCAGTATTAGTTAAAAGTTATCACTGATGTGTACATTGGCTTGCTCTTCCAGAATAACAGTCTCTGAAATTTAAGTATTTGTCTCTCAACATTATATTGATCCTGTCACCAGGGCTGGAGTACCTTCCCAAGCAAATACCACTAGTGAGACAATAGCTTTGCAGGATATTGAATATTGTTTCCTCACATTGTTCATAGAAATTGAGGTCTAAAGAATTCATTTCAAACTGCCCAAGTATCTGTGGAGCAGCAGACATGTTTCTAACATTCTAGGTTAGTGTCACAGCTACTGAAATTTTCCTTCTTCTCCATAATAATGTATTCCATTATTCCTACGCAGATCAATTCTACAGTCATTGAGCTTACATTTGTGCCCAGCTGCATTGTCAGCTGGGAAGTGCATGACAGAACCCTTCTGGGCCTTTCTGAATGATGGAAATTACACCCAAAGACACCTAGTAATAGCTAAAATGCTTCTTCTCACAATTCACAGACCAGTTGCTCACAACTGAAAGAGTAATAAAGAATAACATTATTCATGCTCCAAAGGTATTTCAAGCAGCTGTAATTTTTTTGCCTCTTATTCCTTCCATGAATTATTTTTTTTTCAGGAAGTGCCTATAATGGACTAGATATCATATAAATTGCAGGCTCAAACACCTTCCCATGAAGTTGCATAAATATATATACAATGCCAACAAGCCTATCACCTGATATTTTTACATGCCAATTGCCAATTGTTATGGAAGTTTGTATGACCTTAAAGCAATAATTTAAACAAAATTCTATTTATATTTTTAGGTGCCTTTTCTTTACACCTCCTCTCTTAATTAATTTTTTTCTGCATTATGATTCCTCTGGCCATGTTATGCTCTTCTGATTAAACCTGCCTGATCCACCCTCAAGCCTGTAGGTTTTGTGATTAGGTACAGTGAAGAGCTGTGCTTTTTGGACAGGTAGCTCACTGATCTGCAGTAAAACTGATATATAGACGATTCATGTAGATTATTATCTCATTTCTAACCCACTTAATAAATCAGCCTCTGTGGAGACACATGCAAGCAGTAAGAAAAACACACCACACCCTTTTAAAGGATCATTTATGGGAAACAAGGCTTTCTCTGCTCAAGGCAACTCTTGTTATCTGACTAGGTTTACACAGTCCTAGTGGAAATGCGCAACTAAGAAAACAGGCCAGTCTGTTCAGGAAATGTTATCAAACCGAAACCAGCAGACTTCACCCTGTCTTTCATTTTTCCTCATTTTGATTTAAAGAAGGGAGCCACAAGTATGGTGCTTTATTTCCCAGAAGTTTAAAGGAAGACAGAAAAATTGAAAGGGAAGTGCACAACAGAGCTTTTTGTTTGCTGTTTAACACTCCCTTTGTCAGGCACATCTCAACAAGCGACAAGCAAAACCAGTGAGCTTTCCAGTGCACTTTGTTTTGCCTATTGCTCTTTTTTGTCTATGTGTATATGAATAACACTATTTATACAGAATGAATAAATATTTTTGGCCTATATTCTAATCTTGAAAATGCTAATGCTGTTATTCTCAGTTACCCACAGAACTACTTCTCAGCCTCCCTCTCGGAAAGCTATTACAGAATTATACTGTATCATACACCTATTTCAGGTGTGCTGCACATCTCCCCAATGTGCCTGGAATCAAAGAGGCTACTGCAAAGCACTTTTACAGTACATTTCATTCAAAGAGAACAAAACATTGTACAGACATTAATTCAATCCCATGATTTGGACTGCAATATTTAAATCCTTGTCACGATTTAGGGTCAAGGCGGCTCCTTAAGACCTATAACAGATGCACTCTGTTAACTCCCCTCCCTCCCCAAAGGGGAAGAGAAAGGGAAAAAGGGAGAGAGACTTAGTGATTTAAAAA